>BSUD01000007.1:1250067-1268026 GCA_033239045.1 Fagopyrum esculentum | reverse complement strand
CCCCCCCCCCCACATCTCTCCTCCTGCTGTTGTAGGGCATTCACCCCTCCCCCCTTGAAGAGCTCCCCTGCATGCGGCTGTTCAGAGCCCAACCCAACTGAGAATGTACACATTCCTCCTCTGCATGCTACTGTTAACCTCACCAACGTTCAAAACACAAATAAATCCATCATTTCTACCGAAGGTGCTACTCCCTCCCCTGGAACCACAAATCCTCCCAAACTAGACCTTCCAACTCTACCACCAGCCTACCCCGACCTTTTGCCTACCCTGACCCATCAGTCCACCCATTCCCTAGAAAACCCAAAGGACACATTCAAAAGCATGCTAATTAATGCCATGCCTAGGAACCACGTGCCGCTTGCCTTTTCCCCAAGCATGGATGGTGGCATCATTCATTTCTCCAGTGAAGACGTTTTTGACGCAATTTTCAAATGGAGCATGTCATTGGTTGGCTTCCCTGTTGGCAGCCCTTTGGCCTACCAATGCATGTCCAACTTCGCCTCCCATTCTTGGAGCCAAGTTACAAAACCAAAGATACTCCGAAACGATAATGGTGTTTTTGTCTTTCACTTCGCTTCAGAGGAAGATCTGAACGCTATCCTTCTCGACAGTCCATGGATTATCAATGGTGTTTTGGGACAAAGGAAAAATGGGCTTACACATGTCATCTATTATGCTAACAAGATGCTAGATGATGCCCAACTCAATTATGCTACCACCGAGACGGAGTTGTTAGCGGTAATGTATGCATTTGAGAAGTTCCGCTCGTATCTTGTTGGAGCGAAGGTCATTGTGTATACGAATCATGTTGCGATCCGTTATCTCCTTACAAAGAAAGATGCCAAGCCTCATTTGATTCGGTGGATCCTTCTTCTTCAAAAGTTTGATTTGGAAATCCGGGATAAAAAGGGGTCCGAAAATTCTGTGGCGGATCATCTTAGTAGGCTACCTCCATTGGAGATTGAGAGAGATGACATCCCGATTGATGACTCATTCCGGGATAAGCAATTGCAATTGATGGAGGAGTGTTTGCTTCAAGTGTCTAGAGGAGGTGAGCCATGGTATGCCGACATTGTGAACTATCTCGTGTGTGAGGAGGTGCCTCCCGGTTTGTCATATGCCCAGCGGAAAAAGTTCTTCAAGGATGTTTGGAGTGAGCCACTTTTGTTCAAGAGAGGGCCGGATGGAGTCTTTAAGAGATGCATACCGGAGGATGAAGTGGAAAGTGTGATCCGCCATTGTCATTCCTTGCCATGTGGAGGCCATGCTAGCTCACACAAGACATGTGCAAAGGTGTTGCAATCGGGTTTCTTTTGGCCTAGTTTGTTCAAGGACGTGCATAATTTTGTGGTAGCTTGTGATGCTTGCCAAAGGACGGACAACATCTCAAGGAGGAATGAGATGCCTTTGAACAACATACAAGAGGTGGAGATATTTGATGTTTGGGGTGTGGACTTCATGGGGCCATTCCCCTCTTCATGTGGCAACCTCTACATCCTATTGGCGGTGGACTATGTGTCGAGATGGGTGGAAGCAATCGCCTCTTCCACCAATGATGCCAAAGTTGTGGTGCGGTTTTTCAACCGAGTCATCTTCCCTAGATTTGGAACACCAAGAGTGATCATAAGTGATGGAGGGAAGCATTTCACCAATAGGAACTTTGGGACACTTTTGGCTAAGTATGGGGTGACTCATAAGGTGGCAACACCTTACCATCCCCAAACTAGTGGCCAAGTGGAGATCTCCAACCGGGAGATAAAAAGAATTCTTGAAAAGACGGTTTCTAGGACGAGAAAAGACTGGGCTATGAAGCTCGATGATGCCTTGTGGGCTTATAGAACCGCTTTCAAGACACCGATTGGCACCACTCCCTACAAGCTAGTTTATGGCAAGTCTTGCCACCTTCCGGTGGAGATGGAGCATAGGGCGTATTGGGCTATAAGGTGGCTGAATTTTGACCTCAAGGAGGCCGGAGAGAAAAGATTGCTTGATATGAATGCTCTTGAGGAAATCCGGTTGGGTGCATATGAAAACGCTCGAATCTACAAGGAAAGGACCAAACGTTGGCATGACAAGCGTCTCATCCCAAAGGAGTTGAGTGAAGGAGACTTGGTCCTTCTCTTCAACTCAAGGCTGCGGCTCTTCCCCGGGAAGCTAAAGTCGAGATGGACGGGTCCTTATGTGGTGAAGAAGATCTTTCCCCATGGAGCGGTTGAGATAGGAGGGGAGCATTGCGGAGATTTTAAGGTGAATGGGCATCGGTTGAAGAAGTATATCCCGGGAGCTCCGGTGGATATGATTGCCCCACTTCGCCTTGAGTGAAACGCTCCCGAATTTGGTCAAGCTAATGACCTTAAAGAAGCGCTTGGTGGGAGACAACTCATTGGTAGACATCTTTCCCTTTTTCGTTTTTGTTTTAGTTTTGATTTTTCTGTTTTTGTGTGTTTGGAGTTTGTGTGCTAGAGTATAAGTAGCATGGAAGCCTTGCATGACATGTGGATGATGATGAGTCCGTCATCAATTATGGGTGGAGCGGACGCGGGACTTGGACGGCTAGCGATGCCTAGCACGGATCCCGACGCCACAACGAACATCATGAGCTCTCTACCATCGTTGACAGAATCATCCGCCATCATTCCACTTGAGTGATCCCAAATACCGAAGCAAACCATTTTTTTTTACATTGTGAAAACCCTCTTTCGCTCTTCTTTACTTGAATTGCACATTGGGGACAATGTGTTTCTAAGTATGGGGTGGGGTTTGCATGATCTTTTGCATGATTTGCATCTAGGATAGTTTCATATTGTCACATGTTTTATTAGCTTTTGCATTGTACATACATATTTTGAAAATTCCAAAAAATCAGAAAATTTAAAAATTTTTAGTGCTTCTAAGTTTGGGAATGACCCTTATGATGAGATTGTCTTGTGAATTGGCTATGGATGGCCTTGTGTGTTGAATGTATGTATGCATATGTGGACTTGAAGTACTTATCTTGAATCCCATGAATGATTTGTGATTATGATGCTTGCCTTGATTGGATTGAGGATTGAAAATCGAAATTACATGCTAGTTCTTGCATATCATATAGGAATGACTAAGGTAATTCACTTTTCTCTACTTCTCATCTTGATCATGTTGTTTGAGCACCTCAATTGATGTAAAATTTGACCTCTTTTGACCCATCCGGGAATAGGAGCATGCTAGTGTGTTGTGTTGAGTGTGTGAAAAGCAAGTGTGGGGTGAAGTTGTTGATGAAGAATGTTGTGAATGAAGTGCTGAATTTGTTGTGAAAGTGTAGACAAAAATATAGGTTTGGGGACGTTGGTTTAAATGACGAGTAACTCGGCACCATTCACATAATCGGGTGTTTGTGCCTTGCCAAAGTCGGATAAACCGATAGTCCTAACAAGCTTTGGTATATGTGCCCGGTGTGGGCCGGATGCACCTCGAAAAATAAAAAAGCCCGAGGACCGCTAATCACCAAGGTTTCGGCTTTTGTACACCAATGTCATTGTCTCAAAAATAAGTGAAAGAAAAAAAAAAGAAGAAAAAAAAATTCACTTGTGGGAAGTTGATCAAAAATATGAAGTTGTGGTTGTTTAGTTCATTTCCCGGATTAGCATCACATAACCTAGAAAATTTTCCGCCTAATCACAACGTTTCTTGGTCTTTTATTTCCTAAGTCCTTGTGACCTATTTGGATGTGTGTAAGACTTAGTGATCTAGATCGGATATACTCATGATCATCTTGACTTCTTTGTTTTTGCATTTCATGCATGCTGTCGAGTTAAGCATAATTGTCTTTCCGTGCCTTCATTTATTTGATACATGATTGCTTGTCTAATTGCCATGAAACATGACTATGAAGGTGATCCAATATTAGAAGTACAACTCCAAAAATATTTTGTTGTTTTTCTGCATGCATAAATCATGTCATCTCTTAGTCTATAGTTGGGACTTGCTCGGGGACGAGCAAACCTTAAGTATGGGGTATTTTTGATAACACGATTTATGACGTTAGTTTAGGTACTCATTTAAATAGTTTTTCCGCTCATTCATGCATGGTTTGCACTAGTTCGTGACGATTTGCACTCAATTCATGTATGTTGTCGAGATAGACGTCTACACGGACTTTTGCATGTTTCGTAGGTATTTTGGGAACTTTTGGAGCTTAATCGATACGTTCGAGGATCGTTCCTCGTGATGACACACTTTCGGACCCATTGGGAAGCAAGTTAGGGGCAAAGGAGAACTCATGGGACCTTGTTGGTGCATGCCTTGCACCAACTCGTGGCTTGATGATCCATAAAAGTCTGAATCACCAAAACCACGGCCACTGGGACTTCCACGGGCGTGGAAATAGGCCGTGGTTCTCCCTGCACAGCTGTGACAGCTGTCCCATGATCTCCATAACCGACCTTTGCCCTTGATGGTGTATAAGAAGTGGTCCTGCAGGCTATTGAGAGTAGAGTTGGGTCCGGTTTGAACCAAACCGCCAAACCGGCGGTTTGTGAACCGTCCCAAACCGGCGGTTTGGCCAAAACAGCGGTTTAGGTTTGCCGGTTTGGCCAAACCGTGGGTTTACGGTTTAGGTTTAGGCCAAACCTAAACCGGCGGTTTACCCCAAACCGGCGGTTAAACCGCCGGTTTGGTTATTTTTTTATTTTTTTTTTAAAAAAATGGACCAAACCGGCGGTTTGGAGGTTTGGTCCTCAAAACCGGCGGTTAACCGCCGGTTTGGTCCGGTTTGGTCCAGTTTTTCAATTTTTTTTTTAATAAACCAGCTAAACCGCCGACCAAACCGGCGGTTTAGGTTAAACCTAAACCGCCGGTTTGGATTTTGACGGTTTAGGTTTGCGACCCACCACTAATTGAGAGCAGACCCCCACTCTCCCATTCTCTCACACAACACACAATTGGATTGGAGCTACTCTTGGAGGAGAAGGAAATACTCTCATTTGGAGAAGAAGAAGAAGCACACTAGTTTCATAGTTTTCATAGTTTATGAGTGATTTTGAGTGAGTTTTATTGAAGACATTTGCTAAGGTTGTAAGAAACGATTCAAACCTTCTTTTGAAGGATTGTAAGTCTCTCTTTTAACATTTATTCAGCTTGTTTTTCTTGTTCTACTTGTTTCATCTCTCTTTCATTTCATCTTCTTGATATGGACTCCATGATTGTATGCTTGATGAGTTTGATTGTTGAGATGCATGTTGTTGGCTAAATAGATGTGATTCTAGGGTAAGGAAATGATGGTTATGGATTGGACTATGATAGGATAGACTTAAACGTACCTTTGGATGATTTGTTTGCTCGAACCTAACCTCTGTTGTAAATCACGGCCTGTTCTAGTAGGTTTCACGGCCGTGGTTCTTGATGAACTGCCCGTGATTTCGTCTGACTTGCTTGCATTGATAAATCTGAGTGTTAGGTTGTTAGATTGTTGAAATCCTAGTGTTTGTTGAGCTAGATATATCCTAGGGTGACCTAGTGTTAGCAAACTAAGTGAGGAAAGAGAACTACCCGGTAATTTCCACTCTTGGATACCGAGGATGATGAACTCTAGGTAGTAGTGAGCCTCACAAGCCGCTATTGGACTGAGTGTGCTAGGATTGATGTTTAGGACTTGCCTTCCCGAGACTTACCCGGTAAGGAGAGGTTAGATCCCTAGATGACAATTCGGTTTGTGTAGAATTCCTTTCCTTAAGCTCTTTGAGACTCACCCGGTGATGAGACCTTAGGAACGTACTAGTGGACCATGAGACCTACCCGGTGATTGATCCCGATTTAGAAACACCCACTCCCAACATACTATAGTTAATCCAAAGAATGACTAGATAGCTTGAGTCCTATGCCATAACCGGAATTTCTAACCCCTGGAATCCTCTTTTCTCTCCTTGATTGCCTATCTCTTGTTTGTGTTTACTTATTTGTGTTGCTATCTTAGTAGTTTGTTAATTATTGCATGATTTGTGATCTTTGATTGATCACCATAAACCCAATCCAAAAGCATTGAGATTTTCTTTTCTTTGTTTCTTTCTCTCTTCTTAGCCTAGATCAACACTATCCTTAGTCACTATTTGATTCAATTTCACCTCAGTCTTTGTGTTCAACCTCGGAATACTATCCTCACTACAAAACGACCCATACAATGTGGGTTCGCTAGGAGTTAGGAAAAATATATCGAGTTATAAATTTAAGACTTTTGCGTGCATCAATTCTAGCGTAACAATGAGCTACCTCTCCTCTCTGATCCCCAACTGGAATCACACCTCCAACTTCTCCACCGAGTTCATATGCCGTATCTGGCTTTGGTGGAACCCATCCACTACCCTTCTCACCACAATGCTTACGAACAACCAAATTATCCACTGCTCTATCACTCTTAAACGAATGGAAGCCAACCCTCCCACCATAATCCCCTCTTCAACCTTTGAATGTTCATTCATATACGCCCACAATCATATATGCGAGGACCGGAAGCCCCTTTGGGACGCCATTTCCACCATCAAACTCCTTAATTGTGACGTTCCATGAATCCTCATGGGAGACTTCAATACCACTCTCTCTCCTGATGAGAAGCTATCGGAGAATCCCTCCCCGACTAGCCAACAATCAAACGAATTGGCCACCTGTTTCTTGGAGAACTCCCTCTCGGACCTTGACTTTTCCGGTTGTACCCTTACTTGGAGCAACAAGCAAAACCCTAACCGCATTTGGTGCAAACTGGAGAGAATAGTGGTGAATGCTACTTGGCTCTCAACCTATCCAAACTCCACTGCCTTCTTCGATACCCCCAACATCTCGGACCACTCGCCTGCTATTCTTTCCATAAACCCTAAGCCTTCACCAACCCATCGCCAGTTTATATTCAACAACATTGGGGCCAAGCACGAAAACTTCTTACCTTGTGTCACCTCATCCTGGACGTCCCCAATCACAAATCCCACGAACAGCCTTACCCATGATTTCACACAAACTCAAGCGTCTAAAACCTTTACTGAAACGCTTCCCTAGCGTCAAACTTGAGACTTTGCACACTTCCATTGCCTGTATCAAGAATACCCTTGCCAACATTCAAGCAAATCTTCAAAATACCCCTTTCGATTCTACGCTCATCGATCAAGAACACAACACATTATCGATGCTCCACACCAACCTGGATCTTCTTAGAGCTACCCTTACCCAACTCTCAAAAGCTTCTTGGAGCAAACACGAGGATCAATGCAGCGGTTATTTCTTTAAGAACATAACTACAAGAAGAGCTTCGAACGCTATTAGAAACCTCTCCAACCCCTTGGATAGCGTCAACAGCCCTACCCATGATCATGATGAAATCTCCAATATCCTAACAAACCACTTTTCAAGCATCCTCAACCCCACAACCGTTTAAAACCCAAACAATCTTTTCCCTAATTGCCACCTGTCCACCATCCATCCTGATTTTCTCGATAAACTCTGCAGTGACGTTTCCCCGGATGAGATCAAATCGTCCCTTATTGATATCGGAGATATGAAAGCCCCTGGGCCCGACGGCTTCAACGCTCACTTTTACAAGCAGTCTTGGAATATTACCGGTGCTGATTTCACAAACGCAATTACTGAATTCTTCAGAACTGGCTTTCTCCCCAAACACTACAACCATACTTCCATCTCCCTTATTGCCAAAAAACCAAACCCAAGCCTCCCTTCAGACTACAAACCCATCTCTTGTTGTTACACCCCGTACAAAGTAATTGCCAAGATACTTGCAGCAAAACTGAATTAAAGGCTTCCCTCAATTATCGGAAATTATCAGGGTGCCTTCATCAAAGGAAGGTCTATTAAACACAACATTCTCATTGCCCAGGAGCTCTTCAAAAGATACAATCAAAGACATATTTCCCCAAGGTGTGCTTTGAAGGTGGATATATCCAAAGCCTTTGACATGATCGATCTCCAGTTCATCATCAATTGTCTTGGCCGGATGGGTTACCCTACCAATTTTATCAAGCTCATCGACGCTTGAATTGCTAACCCTACCTACTCAATCAACCTTAACGGAACACTAAAGGGGCATTTTAAAGGCTCGATGGGGTCTACGTCAGGGTTGCCCACTTTCTCCCTCCCTCTTCGTCATTGCTTTAGAGGTCCTCTCCTCTATGATACGCACCAACACAACCAACCCAAGCTTCAACATCCACCCCAAGTTCTCCTCCCCGTGCATAACCCACCTTTATTTTGCTGACGATATCCTTCTTTTTTTGCAGGGGTGACATTGGTTCCATCAATATCCTGAAGAAAACACTCACTCACTTTGGCTACTATTCAGGTCTTCATATCAACATAAACAAGTCCTGTTTTCTCCTTGGTGGCATCAATTCGCTGGAGCATAGCTCATTTGTCTCCTCTACCGGGCTGCCCATTGGCTTCCTCCCTTTCACAAACCTGGGAATCCCTATCGGCAGCAAAAGACTTCGGCACGCTGACTATCTTCCTCTCATCAACAAGATCACTCAAAAAATCAATTTTTGGAGTGTGAATAATCTCTCATAAGCTGGAAGACAACAACTCAGTTCCTCCATCCTCATACCACTACAATACTATTGGTGTTCTATACTTCCCATCCCCCAAACTGTTATTTTGAAGATCAACGGTATGCTTCGCTCTTTCCTCTGGTCGGGCAAGGAATCCAGTCACAGAACCCTAATCGCTTGGAAAATCGTCTATTCCTCGAAGTCTGATGGCGGGATCGGCTTCAAGGAACTCTTATCATGAAACAAAGCCTGTGTTTCCAAACTGATCTCCGAACTTGACACTCGCCCTCTCCAACGTGATCTATGGTCCACTTGGGTTAGCAACAACATTCTCAAAAACTGCTCTATTTGGACCTGCGAGCCGAGCTACAAACTCAGCTTCACTTGGAACTCCATTCTGAAAGTTAGAGATGAGATCCTGAGCATCCATAATACATCTAACGGCCAATCCTTCACTTCAATCACTAAAAAGCCAAATGGTAGCTTCTCTACCTATCCTGCTTACAACTTCCTCAAACCGCAACAGTCCCCCAAGATTCCCCACATGTTCAACAACATTTGGAAAAAGTCTAATACGCCCAAGAGTAATTTCATATCCTGGATAGCCGCTCACCAGAGACTTCCCACCCTCACAAAACTACTTGCCTGGAACATCTCACAGAGAGATACCTGCTATCTTTGCGGGGCTATGCCTGAAGACGAGGACCACCTCTTACATAAATGCAGATACGCTTCTGTTACCCTTGATCTCATCTCCAGATGGACT
Organism: Fagopyrum esculentum; assembly: GCA_033239045.1. Lineage (NCBI taxonomy): Eukaryota > Viridiplantae > Streptophyta > Magnoliopsida > Caryophyllales > Polygonaceae > Fagopyrum > Fagopyrum esculentum. The sequence goes on along the minus strand of BSUD01000007.1, from coordinate 1,258,738 downwards.
CGCGTACCCGCCCCATACCCCTACAAGTGCAACATTTGGACTTGGCTCAGCTCCATATATTCCTCACAAGCACAACCTTATCTCCAACGTCAAAATAGCCACCATCACGAATTTTGTCTACTTTGTGTGGAAGGCTAGAAATGATTTGATTTACAATTACAAAATAATGAAGCCTCTTGCGCACACAACATAATCCAAGCCATTAAGAACCACTTCTCCTAACATTGGAAGGATAGATCCGATCACTCCATCACTTGGGCCAACCTTCTTGGAATCCAACTTCTGTAACTGTCTCCTTTTTGTCTCCTTATACCCCTTGACTCTTGGTGTCCAAGGTGGCACTATGTATATTCTCCCCCCAATCTAATACAATAACTTAAAAAAAAAAAAGAAAAAGATTACATGACTAGATTAAAATATTGAATAACAAAGTTTAAGATGATCGTAAAAGGACTACGAATATTCATAACAACCATTAGCCCAATAATTGAACCCTAATCCTCTTGTCTTCCCCGGAACCAAAGTGCCACAAAAGGATCATTTTGCTAAGGCATACTTCTCAGAGTTGTGTATGAACTAGGGCTGTAATATGAGACAAGCTACTCGGGCTCGGCTCGGGCTCGGCTCGTCAAAAGCTCGGCTCGAGCTCGTTCATTTTCTAAACGAGCCAAGCTTGAGCACATTTCAAAGCTCGTATAATTTTTAGGCTCGGCTCGGGCTCGGCTCGTTTATAAACAAGCCGAGCTTGAACATGTCAAAGCTCGGCTCGTTCGGTAAAGCTCGGCTCGTTCGGCTAAAATAACACTATATGAGCATTATTTTAGCCGAGCTACTCGGGCTCGGCTCGGGCTCGGCTCGTCAAAAGCTCGGCTCGAGCTCGTTCACTTTCTAAACGAGCCAAACTTGAGCACGTTTTAAAGCTCGTATAAATTTTAGGCTCGGCTCGTTCGGCTCGTATTACACCCCTAGTATGAACTATGAAGTAGGTACCATACATTTAATGATTACATTTAGACGTTCATCTTTTTAGATTAAACATGTGCATGTCTGAGATAAAAAAAAAAAAAATTGAAATCGAAGAAAACATGTACACATGATTGACTCAATATGAGGAACAATGAACGTATGATTTATTTGAAGTTTTTTCCGGAAACTTTTTGCTGCCAATATTATGTTAGAAATCTGTCACATTTCATCATGACCCGAAAATTTATCGTTATATATTTTTATAAATTGTGGTTCTTTTTTTTTGGGTTTGTAAAGAGTCTTAATAGTTTAAAAGAATTGAGTTAAATAAGTTCTTTTTCATACGATTTAATTTTGTAAACCCTTAATTTTATCCTATATATAATTCTTCATAAATGAAAGAAATTAGGTTAAATAAGAGTATATTTACTCAATCATTTTATACACTCTTAATATAGTAATAATGTTAAAAGGCCTAATTAGCCGTTTTACTCGTTTATTTTATGTTCTTTATGTCAGAGTTTTCGTCAGTAATGTTTAGGTTTTTGAAAAATCGAAGAAAAAATGTCTAAGTTCAGCTGACGTGTCATTCTTGTTTTAGACCCGTCGAATATGAAAAACTAAAGAATTATACCGATTACTAAATATTTTTTTAATATAAATTTCATTCCATACATATTGGTGATAATATATCATATATCACTCATTATTCCAATTATAATAGAAACACACACCTGCATGTCGATAGACTGCATTACTGCACTAATATTATGAATAAAGTTTCACACGTGGATTGTTTTATTAAAAAAAAGAAGGGTTTTCTCCTCCTTTGTCACTGGCCATTCTCGTTACTCTTCAAATCTCATCCACCGGTGCACCGCCGCTGCCGCCATTGACAGCAGATCCAACAGATACCGGAGGTTGAACATCAAGCCTGCAGATCCTCCAGTCCGGCAACACATAAGCTCCCATACCTTCATAAAACCTAATCCCATCCAAATTCCATTCAACCACCGTCCACTCCACCCTCCCCAACCCTAGCTCCGCCGCCTTCGCCGCCACCGCCAAAAACAGCATCTTCCCCAACCCAAACCTCCTGTAACCCTCCCTCACAAACAAATCCTCGAGATGAAACCCTGGTTGCCCAAGGAACGTCGAGTAGTTCGGGAAGAAGAGAACAAATCCCGCCACAACGACGTCGTTTTCAGCCGATTTGAAAATCGCTTCCTCGGGATCAGCGATAGGGCTCCTTAGGGTTACAGTTTTGGAGCTTTGAGTTTCCTCGGAAGGGCAAAATGGTAATTTCGAAACCTCGAGGAGGAAGACGGTGGTACCCTTGAAGGGAGGATAGTTAAATAGAGTAGCTGACAGAGATTCCTCCGTAGCGGAGAATTGGTTTTGGAGATGATAGTACGTCGCCATGTGACGGATGAGCTTGTGGATATGGCCGACGTCGGATTTCGTCCCTAGGCGAACTCGAGCGAACACCTTTTCGCCCTCCGACGACAGGGATGGAAGCGATGACGGTGCTAGAGTGCCCATTTGAGCTGAAGATATGTGGTTTTGGGCGGGAGTGGTTGTGCATAAAATCGATAGAAAGTTACTGTTTATATAGCGGTTTGATAATAAGAAAAAGACGAAATCTTTAAATTTGTGTGAGGAGGAGATCCGACACCGCTGTCCATCTGATCTTATTATTTTTTTTTTTGGAGACCCAATCTGATCTTATTATTATCATCCACAGTCTACACCACGTTTGATATTCTAACCGACACATATTATTTTCAATTTAAAAAACATGGATTGCTCAAATGAACAGTTGATTTCCCATTTAATCATCCCTAAGTTACTGGTTTGTCAATTTGCCACGTTTATGCGTATCTTCCCACAGTCCCACCTTATCTTATATGGGTCACCTATAATTAGTAACACCAGGTTCTCGACTCACTAGAGCGGAGGACGTGTGCAACCGAGCGCATATGCGCGTTAGTCTCATGGTCAACACATAAACTCGATCAGTTTCCATCCTAAAATTAATTGACAATAGAAGGAGTAGTGCACCTGCCTTATATACTAAGCCTGTACACGTCTGTGCTCTTTTACATGCAAATATGAAATAAATTCGGTCAGTTTCCATACTAAAATCAATTGACAATAGAAGGAGTAGTCCGCCGACCTTATATACTAAACTTGAAATGTCCCGAATTTCGATATTGAAAATTAATATCTCCATTATCCCCAACACGTCTGTGCTCTTTTACATGCAAATATGAAATTTAGTGTCTTGCATGTGTATTGGTTAGGATTCTTTGTTTATTGTTCCAGTTTCTTTAATTCAGCTTCTTTTCCTTTCACTAGGGGTAAAAATCGTGCGAAATGGGTGAAGAATATACTTCGTGTGAAGAAATCATCCAAGTCTTATCTTTCTAATGTAAGTTTTACAAGTTAATTAATCAGTCTCAATCGCTTATATTTCTAATTTGTGATGCTCTGTGTGATGTGAACATTACATTGATACAATCGCTTATAAAAAAAATTTAGTGAAATAAGCTCTTTTTACGAACTTCTGTTTTGTTTGTTTCTTTTGCTACTCAGTCTTATTTAATTATAGTTTTAATTTTAGCGTGTTCTTAAAACATGTACATCATTGATTTTTTAACCTAATTTTTTAAATTATATTCTCCATTTGTACTTATCCATACTAAACAAATACAAAATATTATGTTATATGCTTTATGTGTTTTTTAAGGGGTTGTGTAGTAGATAACCAAAGTTTTGTTGTTTAACAAAAAAAAGTACTAAATTTAATATAAACAAAGCTTAAAAATCATTAGTGCATGTGCTCTTATAAAGTGTGACGTAGTTTGGCCGAACAAGTCATTTCTATTTGTATTAGGTTTGTGTATCCCTTTAATTTTTACCAATTTAATTAAATAAAAGTTGGAAGTTGAGGGATTTGATTAGGGGTACATTTACAAAACATATTTACTTAGCTAATTTGACCATGTATATTTCTGATTTAACAAATTTAACCTCCTTGCACTTGAATCGCGATAGACTAAATTTGAAATTTAAAAAAAAAAAAGTCTAGGTACGAAAGGCAAATGTCAAAAAGAAAAAAGAAAAAGAAAAAAAGGTATCAATATCAAGCCCTATTAACTTAGACGGTATTATATCATAGGTTCATTTCATATATATACTAGCTATTTCATCTTATGTGTCAAAGTCCATTATATGGACACATAGATCGGAGATCTTGTGCATACGAGTACATACATACATTAGGCTCAAATGTAACACATAAACTTGACGAAATTTCATTCTAAATTCAATTGATAATAATAATAATAAAAAAAAAAAAGTAGTTCACCAACCTTATATAACATAATAAGCACGGAATATCCCAGACGTGCAAGTTCATTATCTCCAACATTATCACTTTTGACTTGAACCAAATAATTTGTAGACTAAGTTTTTAAGACGACGAGGTTAATTAACTTATAAAAACTGAAGTACTTGTTAAGTTAATTTGTATGTGATGACTGATGAGGTTAACTTATAAAACTTTCGTACTCTTTTGACTTATCTATCTGTGACTACTTGACGTTTTAGCTTTTGCACAAAACTTATTTGGACTTATCTTCCGGATTCTCCCCACAATCCCCACCTTGTCTAATCTGGCTCACCTACAATTAATAACACCACGTTCTCTTATCGAACTCACTGGAACATTGCAGATATCCATCTTTATGATTGTGTTCAATTAACATTGCTTCATAACACTACCATAACAAAATCAAACAACACGGTAAAAACCCAACAAGCAATAGGCTCTATATCAACTTTGACCACAATATTTCATGCATAGCTTCGATCACTTTGGTGTTTCAAATTATTTTGGTGCATGAAAGGTCTACAGTGTAGTCTTGCTAAATTAGGGTTTATAATGGATAGTATTCTTATTTTTGTCTGTTTTATTTGGTTGTTTCTTTTGTGTAGTCTTGATAAATTAGGGTTTTGATTTTGACGTGTTCTTATGGAGCGGTGTAGGTTTGGGGTTTGAGGTAACGGATTCATGAATCATGATGAATAATGACCTTGAGATTGAGGGTGTTCTAACCAAAATCAAATTAAAATTGAAGGATTGGGTGAAATACGCTCATTTGATGGATTTTATTTTTTTTTGAAAGTTTATGTATATATAACCATAAAAGGAGGATTACAAAGCTACTAGCTTAGAATACAGGAGAGGGAGAGAATCATGATGCAAGGGAGATGAAACAATCCACTGCTTGGGCATCTACACTCGGCATCCAGCTGATATAATTGGGTCTGGATTTTGTCCTCTCTTCTGCTACTCTCTTTTCTTTCACCGCTCTATCTCCTCCTTCTCAAACATTCTATGCACTTGTAACCAAGTTGGACCTTGTCTCCAAGTTGGACTATGTAAATCCCTTTCTGAGCTAATATACACAAAATTTTCAAAAAAAAAAAAGAGATGAAACAATTACAGAGATTATAGAGGGATGAGGTTAATGCCGAGAATCTTGGCCCAGCATAGTGAATTCTTTGATCGGTCCTTCCATTTGCCAGAAAAGAACGCCTTGGTTGTGTTGATGATGTTGTGAGCACATGATGTAGCGTGGGTGGTTTTGTGGTTGTAGATGAGGTCGTTTCGAGCCTTCCAGATTTTTGTTTTGTAGATATCTCTAATTTTTACCACTTTAATTAACTTATCACTATTAATTTATGAAGGTCCTATTTTATTTTTTATTAGGTTTGTGTATCCCTTCAATTTTAACCACTTTCATTACATTGAAGTTGGAAAGTAAGGAGTTTGATTAAAGGTACATTTACTAAACATGTTTATACCTTGAGTCTAGTTATTAGAGAGAAATATCACAAATGTTTACTCAGCTAATTTGACCTTACTTTATTGAGGGTATATTTAATTAATGAGTTTATACTATGAGTATAAACTCATAGTATAATTGGGTGAAGTAGGTTGCGATAAATTGGGTGAAGTAGGCTCTTGTTTCGTATTTTCTACATATATTCTTTAATAATTAGTATTTATAGCAGTTAGTTGTAATTTTCAATGAAACAAAATGTAGAAATTATACAACTACCTCCAACATGATGAAGTATCGATCATAATTTTCTTATTTATTTAAAATTCATTTGGAGATTAACTTCAAGACTCTCATTTGTTCACCTAGAATTACTCTAGGTGAAGTTCAAAAAATCCTATAGAAATAATCATACACAATGAAAGGTAATTGAAAATTAAAAAAATTTGGAGAGAGAATGAACTTAATTTAACCATTAGATCATCATTTAATGACTGAGATTCATTCAATTCTAGGTAACTAAACCCGTTCTTAAGGTGATGAGGTTAACTGTCGGTTTGGTTCACTAAACCGCCGGTTTCAGTACCAAATCGGTCGGTTTGGGCCAATAAAACAAATAAAAAAATATCCAACCGGCAGTTTGACCCGTAGTTTGGTTTGAACCGGTCCTTTTTATCTGTTAAAGAATTATATCATTTTATTTTCTATTACAAAAAAATATAATTGTTTAAAAGAGTTTGTTTTAACCCGAGATATAACTCGTCGGGTTTTGTCACTACGAAACTTTCAACTTGTTGTACAAATTTAATAGAGTATATATTTTGAATTATATTTTTAATGAAATTCAAATTTAAAGATTAAAACAGTATACCAATAACTTAAATATTGTTTATGACATAATTTCAGATATATATTGGTGATATCATATATTATCACTCATTATTACAACTTCAATAAAAACAGCATGTGCATGACGTCACTTATTTCTCCTCCTTTTGTCACCGTTTACGGTCCCGTCGACCCGCCGCCATCACCGCCATTGACAACACTTCCATTACAAACCGGAGGTTGAACATCAAGCCTGCAAATCCTCCATTCCGGCAACACATAAGCTCCCATCCCTTCATAAAACCTAATCCCATCCAAATTCCATTCAACCACCGTCCACTCCACCCTCCCCAACCCTAGCTCCGCCGCTTTCGCCGCCACCGCCAAAAACAGCATCTACCCCAACCCAAACCTCCTGTAACCCTCCCTAACAAACAAATCCTCGAGATGAAACCCTGGTTGCCCAAGGAACGTCGAGTAGTTCGGGAAGAAGAGAACAAATCCCGCCACAACGACGTCGTTTTCAGCCGATTTGAAAACCGCTTCCTCGGGATCAGCGATAGGGCTGGTTAGGGTTACAATTTTGGAGCTTTGAGTTTCCTCGGAAGGGCAAAATGGTAATTTTGAAACCTCGAGGAGGAAGACGGTGGTGGATTTGAACGGAGGACAGTTAAATATAGTAGCTGACAGAGATTCCTCCGTAGCAGAGAATTGGTTTTGGAGATGATAGTACGTCGCCATGTGACGGATGAGCTTGTGGATGTGACCGACGTCGGATTTCGTCCCTAGGCGAACTCTAGCGAACATCGTTTCGCCTTCCGACGGCGGTGACGGTGCTAGAGAGCCCATCTGTGCTGAAGAGATGTGGTTTTGGGCGGGAGTGGTTGTGCATAAAATCGAAAGAGCTACCGTTTATATAGCGGTTTAATAATAAAAAGACGAAACCTTTTATGGTCGAAGATCCGACGCCGATGTGGACGTAATAGGAGACAAGTTAGTCCGCGGCTCATCAAAAATTCGGATCGAGCTTATTTACTTTCTAAACTAGTCAAGTTTGAACATATTTTATATGTTGTATAAATTTTAGGTTCGACTCGAGCTCGACTCGTTTATAATCGAGCTGCATTCGTTCAGATAAAACTCGACTCGTTCGACTAAAATAACAATGTAGGAGCATTGTTTTAGACGAGCTACTCGGACTCGACTCAGACTTGACTCGTCAAAAGCTCCGTTCAAACTCGTTAACTTACTCTAATTTACTACTTTGTCAATTTTGCCACATTTAGGCCTATCTTCCCAAAATTCCACGAGTCCTCTTATGTGGCTCGCCTACAATTAGTAACACCACGTTTTCTTATCTGACTCACTGGAATATTGCAGATGTGATTGTCTTTGACATTGCTTACTTTGTAAGACCACGCAAAAGAGAGTCATTCAACTACTATTTTTTTCACGTCAGTCACTTTAGTAGTACTATTTCTTTCAAATTTATAATAAATTTAGGATAGTACCCTCGTGGTTTGGGGTATTTTGAATTTTGGTTAACAGTTTTTTTAAATTCGGATGATACCCTTAAGTTTATATTGTTTTTCGAATTTTGCCCAAATTTAATAAAAAAATTTAAAATCTATTCAAAACCTACAAAAGAAAATAAACTAAAATTAAAAAGTAAATCAAAATAGAAAGAATGATTTATTTATTTTAAAACTAACTTTTCTATAAAAAATATTTTATATTAATTTAAAAATAAATTAGTTAGATAATTTTTAAAAAATTTAAAAGAATCAGTGTTTTATTTTATTTTAAAAATAAATAAATTGGGTTAGAATTTTTTAACAAAATCTAATAGTATAAGTGCTATACTTTATTTAAAAAATAAATAAAATAAGGATTCTTTTAAATTTTTTTAAAAAATCACTTTTTAATTTAAAATAAATAAATCAGTTTTTTATTTTTTTTATTTTTTAATATTACTTTTTTTTCTTTCTTTTAGTTTTGGGAAATAAATAAAATAGAAAAATTATTTA
>BSUD01000007.1:1208293-1249769 GCA_033239045.1 Fagopyrum esculentum | reverse complement strand
AGTGATTTTTTTTAATTTTTTAAAAAAATCCTTATTTTATTTATTTTTTAAATAAAGTATAACACTTATGTTTTTAGATTTTGTTAAAAAATACTAATTCAATTTATTTATTTTTAAAATATATAAAACACTGATTTTTTTTTGAATTTTTTAAAAATTATCTAATTTATTTATTTTTAAATTAGTATAAAATATTTTTTTTAAAAAAAATTTAATGTTTTACTTTATTTTTTAAAATAAAAAAATTATTCCCCAATGATTATTTGTCTAATTTATCAATTTATTTATTTTTAAAATATATAAAACACAAAATGTTGTATTGTAATGTTCTGAATTACCGATCATTTGTCTAAGGGCAGATTTTGTATTGTAATGCACACAAAAATAACTGCAATCCTCGTTAACCACTTCTCCAAGATTCTCAACCCTATCACCCCGGACAACCCCCTGGATCTCTTCCCGGATTGCACCTTGCCCACTATCACGCCTGAAGACTTGATCCTCCTGGATAATGACTTCTCTAACGAAGCAATTCGTTCTGCGCTCTTCAATATTGGCGACTGCAAGTCCCCTGGTCCGGACGGATTCAACTCCTTCTTCTATAAAAAATCTTGGAGTGTGACTGGGGATCTATTTACTGAAGCCATCCAGCAATTCTTTTCTTCTGGACTCATGCCCCCTAATGTTAATCACACTTCCATCACCCTCATAGCCAAAAAGCCCAATACAACTCTCCCCTCCGATTACCGTCCAATCTCCTGCTGCAATACTACATACAAGGTGATTGCCAAGTTACTTGCTGAGAGGCTCAATTCAATCTTACCATCCATCATTGAAAACTACCAAGGGGCTTTCGTCAAAGGTCGTCTGATTAAGCACAACATTCTTATATGTCAGGAGCTCTTCAAAAAATATAACCGGCGTCATATCTCCCCCCGCTGCGCTCTAAAGATTGACATCTCTAAAGCCTTCGACATGATCAACCATAACTTCGTGCTTCACTGCCTAGCCAGAATGGGCTTCCCTAAAAAATTCATCAATCTAATCGCTGCCTGCATCACCACCTCCTCATTCTCCATCAACCTGAACGGCTCTCTATGTGGCTTCTTCAAGGGCTCGAGAGGGCTCAGGCAAGGCTGCCCGCTCTCGCCCCCCCTCTTTGTCATCGCTATGGAGGTTCTCAACTCCATGATCAGAACAAACACTGCAACCCCTAACTTCAATACTCACCTCAAGTGTGCCTCACCAAGAATTACCCATCTCTGCTTCCCGGATGATCTTCTGCTATTCTGTAGGGGTGACTACACATCAGTTAACATCCTGCTGAACACCCTGGACGCCTTTGGCTCCTATTATGGGCTCCTTATTAACCATGCAAAGTCCTCCATCTTCACTGGAGGAATTCAGACTGCTGATCGAGACCACATCATTACCTCTTCTGGTCTTTCAATGGGATCATTGCCATTCACTTACCTTGGCATCCCTGTGGGGAGTAAAAGACTAAGCCAAGCCGAGTTCGCTCCACTCATCACCAAAATCACCAAAAAAATTAACTCTTGGAGTGCACGCAATCTTTCTTATGCAGGTCGTAAGCAGCTTATCTCCTCAATTCTCTATGCCATTCAAAACTACTGGTGTTCTACACTCCTTATCCCATGTCTGATCATGTCCAAGATTAGAGGTCTCCTGAGATGCTTCCTTTGGACCGGCAATGTTTCCAGCTCTCGAGCTCTGGTTGCTTGGAGTACGGTTTGCACTTCCAAGACTGATGGGGGCTTGGTTTCAAGGAAGTCTTGTCCTGGAACAAAGCCTGTCTTTCAAACCTTATTTTTGAGCTGGACCACTCTATCTCGAACTCTCCTTCTAGTCTTTGGGTCACTTGGGCTAACAAAAACCTTCTTAAAGGTCAATCTATCTGGACCAGCACTCCAAACTACAATTGCAGTAACATTTGGTGCAACATTCTTAAGGTTCGTGACGAGATCCTGGCTAAGGTAACCCCCACTCTCTTCATCTCTCACACTACCAAATCTAACGGTAGATTCTCTACCTCTGCGGCTTATGATCTTTGCTGGAACCTCCCGCTTCCCTCCCCCAATTACCGGGTTGCTATTATCTGGGGAAGACTTTGCCCGCCCAAGTGCAGCTTCATCGCTTGGCTGGCCTGCCATGGACGTCTGCCAACTCTTTCAAAACTTAAAGGATGGCACATTGTTGATAATAATACCTGCAGACTGTGTAACTCTCATCCGGAGGACGAGACCCACCTACTCCATCATTGCAGCTACTCATCTCTGGTTTTGGACCTCATCTCTAAATGGACTAGAACCCCTCACCCTTACCCTTACCAAGCCAACATTTGGAGCTGGTTCAGTCACTTTGACTCTTCAAAGGCGCATAAGCTCGATTTTATCACCCACACCCGCATCTCCTCCATCACAAGCTTCATATACTTCATCTGGAAAGCCCGTAACGACCTCATCTACAACCAGTCACAAACTCACCCTACAACATGTGCTCACAACGTCATCAACTACACAAAGTCCCACGCCTCTTGCCACTGGACTGACAGATCTGACACCTCCACCTCCTGGGTCAGCATACTCGGCATTCACCTCATCTAATGCTCCTTTATCTTTTCATTGCAGTTTTCTTTCTACTACTCTCTAGCACTTTGTAATCTCAGGCTAGTAGCCTTGTAAAATCCCCTCTTGATATATATATATATATACACAACATTTCAAAAAAAAAGAGGTGTTTGGTTGATAAACAAAACTAAAAATATATTTGAATAAATTTTTTTTTAAAATTTTTTAATAGTATAATTATTTTTTGTTAACTTATGAAAAAATAAAAATAAAATTTCTTAAAAAATCTGCGTAGCCGAAGGTACATGAAGAACTCTAACGTGACACGGGCAACCTTGTCACGAACGAAGTGAATGTCGATCTCAATATGCTTGGTCGGTTGGTGTTGAACATGGTTCCTGGCAAGATAAGTAGCAGAGATGTTGTCCAATGTAACTCAAGCAAGAGGTTGCGCAACCAGGATCATTCTGACACAACATTGGCGACTCCTTTATACTCTGCTTGGATTGGAGACGACAAATTGCCGTTTGGCATACCATGAGATTAAAGTGTCATTGAGGAAAACATAGTAACCTGATGTCGAGCGGCGTGTTTCAGGGCACCCTGCCCAGTCAGCACGGCAATAAGATCAGATTTCGGAGAAGAGGAGATGGTGATACTTAAAAATGACATGCCAGAAATGTATCGGATAGTGCGCTTGAGAGCTGCAAAATGAGCTTCCCGGGGGTCGTGCATAAAGAGGCAAACCTGCTGTACGACAAAGCTGATGTCAGGCCGGATGAAGGTAAGATACTGAAGTGCCCCAACTAGACTATGGTAAGCGTCGGATCACTAATAGTAGGGCTGGATGAAGCACTTAACATGACAAACGTCTCAACCGGGGTAGCAGATGGTTTGCAATTAGACATCTTTGCTCCTTCAACAATTTCACGAGTATATTTATCTTGGGACAAGAAAAGGCCAAAGGATGTACGACGAACAGGAATTGTCCAAGAAATAGGACAGAGGGCCTAACAATTATCGAATTTAATGAACCATTATGTGAAAAAGACGAGAGAGAACCTGAATTATTCGTCATGTGGGAGTTGCGCCCGTGTCCATGTACCAGAAATTATCCGTCGGATTTAACGTCATTGTCGCAAACGACTGATCCAAAGTAGTAGGTTGTTGTGCTGTGGCGAAATGGGCCTGTTGGGGAAGTTGTGGTGCTGGGTTGAGCCCAAGAATGTTGTGCTTGGGCTGTTGAGGAAATGGACAGGGGGGCGAGATGGGCCTGTGGCGGATTGGGCCAAAAAACAAGGAGTTGGGCCTGTTGTAGAATGGTGTTGAGGCATCATCACCCAGTCGTACTGAGGATGTCACACCACATGACATGGAGCGTCGCCGCCTGCACTGGTGCGCTGTTTTCTTTTCCGGACGCGACAACGTCGGTACTGGGAGGAGTTCGGCACGACAGGGGATGAAGTGGGCCGGTGCTGAGGTGGCGAGCCATCCTGGGGGTTCGAAGAGCCTGTTGGCGCTGGATTGCGGGTTCCAATAGTAAGAGCTGTTTGCGACGATCTGGAAACCGATTGAGTCGATAATTTGGTTTCCTCCAGGAGCAGTTGAGAGCGAGCCTTGGTGAAACTCGGTAGGGGATCGGTTTGCTGAATAAAACTCGCTGCGGCATTTATACTCAGCAAGCAAACCCAAAATCGATTGAAGCACAAGACGGGTTTCAGGAACCGGTGAGCCTGTAAATTGAGAGCTCTGAATTTGTAAAACTGAACTTAGTTTATTCATTCTACTATGGGCCATTATATAGTCCTTACAGATGAAATCATATCCTAACAAAGTAACAAACTAGTCTACTAAACAGCAACCATGATAAAAACAGAAAATAAACAAATCAACGCCTAAACACAAACACTAGCCTAACAAATAGGACTTATTAACTGCATATGACCCGGACAACACTGTTAACTAGAATATCCTACTAATATTTTCTTTCATACTTTCCCTTAAGCTAATGCTTGTACAACTTTAGCTTAGTTCTGTGATGCTGCACATCCCCAATGCAGTTCGAAGTTTTCTGAATGCATCAATCTTCAAAGGTTTTGTCATGATATCAGCAATCTGGTCGGCACTTCCACAATGAATCAAAGACACAACTCCTTCAGCTGACAGGTTCCTTAAGAAATGATAGCGAACATCTATATGTTTGCTGCGCCCATGCATAACAGGATTTTTGGACAACTTGATAGTCGAACTATTATCACAATTGATGCTAGTTCCTGCTTCTCCTTCATGACCAAGTTCTTTGAGTATTATTTTCATCCAGATAGTTTGACAAGCACACACAACTGCTGCCACAAACTCTACTTCAGTAGTAGATAATGTGACTATGGGTTGTTTCTTCGAGCTCCATGCTACCGCCCCTGAGCTGAGTAGAAAAACATATCCACTTGTTTTTTTCCTATCTTCAATATCTCCGGCATAATCACTATCAGTGTAGGCTTTCAACTCCTCCACTTTATCAGCCTTCTTGTAAAATATTCCAAAATCCATAGTTTCCTTCAAATACCTTAGGATTCTTTTGGCAGCTTGTAGATGAAGTTCAGTTGGCCTAGACATGTACCTGCTTATCAAACTTGTGGCTAACATCATGTCTGGTCTAGTAGTTGTGAGATACATGAGACTTCCTACTACCTGCTTATAGTAAGTCTCATCTACCAATATACCCTCTATATCGTTGTGCATTTTTACTCCAGGCACAACAGGATTATTTACCGGATTGCTCTCGATCATGCCAAACCTCCTTAGAATCTCTTCAGCATAGCGTTTCTGACAAATAAAAATTCTCTCCTTTTGTTACACAACTTCAATGCCTAATAAGTAATTCATACTTTCCAAATCTGACATATCAAATTCTCTCATCATGGAAGCCTTAAATTCCTTCATTAGCTCTTCATCATTACCCGTATAAATTAAATCATCAACATAAATACTTACAATGATGATTTTATTCTCTTTGCTTCTCTTGATGAAGAGAGTATGATAACTGTCACATCCTTGAAAGCCTTCCTTGATGAAGTGAGTTCTGATGCAGCTGTACCAAGCTCGTGGGGCTTGCTTTAAACCATATAAAGCTTTATGTAATTGGTACACCATGTGTTCCTTTCCCTTCTTTTCATACCCTCTAGGTTGATCTACGAAAACTTGCTCATGTAGCTTTCCATGTAAGAAAGCAGACTTGACGTCGAGTTGTAATATCTTCCATCCTTTCTGTGCAGCCAAAGAAATCACCATTCTAACAATATCTAGCCGAGCTACTGGAGCAAAAACTTCAGTAAAATCAATCCCTTGCTTTTGAGCGTATCCTTTGGCAACTAGGCGAGCCTTGTGCTTGTAATTTTTCCATTTTCATCTTTCTTGGTCTTGAACACCCACTTAACTCCGATCTTCTTAGCACCTTTGGGTAATTCAGCGAGAGTCCATGTATTATTCTTTTCAATGGAATTTATCTCACTGTTCATGGCTTGCCGCCATTTTTCTTCCTTTGCTGCGTCTTCATAGCAAATGAGATCTTCAATCCCTGTATCTTGTACTGCAAAGCAGATTGGGTCTTCAGTTCCTCGTTTTTCTTTTGGAATGTAAGCATGAGCAAGGCACCCCCAAACTTTGAAGTGATCTACAGAGGGCTTGATTCCGCTCTAGGCTTCTTGAGGCGTGACATCCTTCACTGCTAGAGTTGAGCATCGATTTAAGACATGAAAATATCAATTCACTGCTTCTGCCCAAAACATCTTTGGAATTCCTTTTGCTTTGAGCAAAGATCGCACCATATTCATAACCGTTCGGTTCTTCCTCTCGACGACTCCGTTTTGTTGGGGTGTGTAAGCATTTGTCAGCTGTCTTCGTATTCCATTTTCATTGCAAAATCGGTTGAATTCTACTGATGTGTATTCTCCTCCTCTGTCTGTTCAAAGACACTTGATTTCGACTTCTGCTTCCTTTTCAATTGATCTCTTGAAAGACTTAAAGCATTCCAGAGCTTCTGACTTTTCAGCTAAGAAATAAACCCATGCTTTGCGGCTAAAATCATCAATGAAGCTAAGGAAATACCTTTTTCCACTATTTGATGCTGGTGTGATAGGCCCACATATATTTGAATACACTAGCTCCAGAGGTTTACTTGATCTCCACGTGACATGTTTTGGAATCTGCAAACGAGTTTGCTTCCCATTTAGACAATCTCGACAAGCAGTGATTGAGGTTGGAAAACTTGGGAGGCCATGAACCATATATTTGATCTGCAAGGTACGCAGTCCTTTGTAGCTAAGGTGACCATAACGTTGGTGCCATAGCTTTGACAATTATGCGGTGTTCGTGGTGTGCAAGCAGGTCTCCTCTTGATTCTTCTCTTTTCTGACTCTAGAAGGTACTGATTCAGATTGAATAATATGTAACCTATTTGTACTCATGAAAGACTGTATCATCAAACCCCTTTTAGGATGATATACTTTGCATACTCCTCTTTGAAAGAGCACATCCACACCTTTCTCTTGAAGTTTCCCAACACTCGGGAGATTATTCTTCAATTCGGGCACAAAATATACATCTCCTACTGCATATTTGTCTCCTCCTAGCACCAATTTCACGACCCCTTTTCCAGCAAGTTGAAGTTTATTATCATTTCCAAGTTTCACTGAGTGAGAGAAAGATTCATCCAAGCTTGTGAACATCTCTTTGTTGTTGCACATATGATTGGAGCATCCGGAATCAATGAACCACGCATCTCCTTTTTTAGCCGTGTATGAATCAACATAAGTCATTAACAATAACTCGTCTTCTTCGTCTAATTCAGTATAGTTGGGCTCCTTGGTTCCATTAGGACACTCATATTGATAGTGTCCTAAGTTATGACATTTATAGCACTCAATTGTGGCTTTGTTGTAGTTGCTTCTTCCCCTTCCTCGCCCACGACCTCGTGGTGATCCTCTGCCACGTCCTCTTGTAGTACTTGATCTCTCTTCCACCTTTAGGACTTGGTCATCCTCTTCTCTGTTGGTTCGTGTGAACTTCTGCTCGTGCATCACCAGTGTGCTCTGCAATTCACCAATCGACATTTCATCCGTGTCTCTTGATTCTTCAATTGACACCACCACATATGTGAACTTTTCAGTTAATGTTCGCAAAATTTTCTCCACAATTTTAGAGTCACGCATATCTTCTCCGTTGCTCCGCGGCTTGTTGGAAACCACCATTACTCTTGCAAAGTAATCAGTGATTGTCTCACCTTTCTTCATCTCCAAAATTTTGAATTCTCTTCTCAAGGTGTTGCAGGCTTTCTTCACCTTTTCGTTTCCTCCAAACTTCTTCTTCATTGAGTCCCACACGATCTTAGATGTGCGTCGTTCCAAGATTTGCTCAAACACCATTTTATCAATTGCTTGGTAGAGATAGTGGTTCACCTGGTGGTCTTTGATCATGTCTTCAGCCAATTTAGTTTTTTGTGCATAAGTCAGGGTTGTTTCATCCTTTGGTTCTGCGAACCCTTGCTCCACCAAATCCCAGAGACCTTTTGCTTTCAAGAGATTCTCCATTAACTCACTCCAATGGTCGTAATGACCGTCAAAATGGGGAATTTTTGTAAGTGTTTTATCCTCACTCATTCTCACGTGTTTGGTCTCTCTGAGGCTGATGCCTCTCTCTTCTCCCTGAACTAGAAATTTGCTTTGATACCAAATGTAAATTGAGTGCTCTGAATTTGTAAAACTGAACTTAGTTTATTCATTCTACTATGGGTCATTATATAGTCCTTAAAGATGAAATCATATCCTAACAAGGTAACAAACTAGTCTACTAAACAGCAACCATGATAAAACAGAAAATAAACAAACCAACGCCTAAACACAAACACTAGCCTAACAAATAGGACTTATTAACTACATATGACCCGGACAACACTGTTAACTAGAATATTCTACTAATATTTCCTTTCAGAGCCAACACCCTTGAGTTGCAGATAGTAAGCATTAATCGAAGAGAAGCCTCATAACTTACAGTTGGAGAACTCATGTTCGTGGTAGACGACACGGGTATTTTTGTTATCTTGAAAGATATCTTTGACTCGATTCCCTGCCTGAAGAGCAGTATCATGTGAGTCAAGAATTTGCAAGAGTATCTCCCGGGAAACCGTACTGTAGATCCATTCAAGGACAACAACGTCAACTTGAAGCCATAACGAGTCGTCAATATCCATTGGTTTGGGTACCTTCTCATCGATATGATCGAGAACATTGTGAGCCTTTGTGGTAACACGGAATAAGGTAACCCAGGAAGCATACGGAGTGTCATGGTCAAGGACAAGAGCAATGTTGTTGTTGATGTTGGAGATTCTGAGGGCGGAGTGGAAAGAAGGTTTCCGTTCCGCAGCCATGGAGGACTTTCGGAAAGGGGAAAACAGTGGCGGTGACGATGAAAGGCCATAGGGTTAGAGGGAAGCGGAAGAAGATTTTTGGAACAAGAAGTCTGATACCATGTGAGAATGAATATGAATTCCCCTTAAGGTTTACGTCATCAGACCACTCATATTAATAACAAACGGTGTTTACATAATTACATTAGGACACTCCTATATTTACAATAATTACATAAACTATCAATATCTTGGTTACTGATATTGGGTTTAATTAGTGGATTTGGAGTGAGATGTAAGATATTTTAAAATATGATATGTATTTGATTAAAATATACAGAATATTGTTGTTTAAATTACATAAATACAGTGATTTTCTAGGATTATCGGTTTTTAATTTTCAAATTTTACAAAATGAGATAAAGTTGGTGATGAATGTGATAGTATGTATAAATATGACATAAATCGCAGCCCTTGTAGTGCATGAATAATACATGAACAACACCCCAAAACATACGAATTAATATTGTTGTCCTCGTACATTTAGATGTTTCGTATCCTATATGTTGAATATCGTTGGAAGACTATATATCTATTGGCTCCTATATATGGCGCTAGTTATCAAGAAGAATCCGATAATAGTAATTGACGAATATTAAGGGGTGAGACGATAGACGTGTCACCGTTCATCAAACGGTCAGCGATGATGACATTTGCAGCATCGGAGGGATGATATGCATCCCAAAACACGAACTTGGATCTATGAGCGCATACTTTTGACGACGGTCCACAGGGTATCAATCCCCCGTGCCTCCCTGCTGCGTAACAACACGCTGAGTTTGCGTTCTCAAACCCTGTTTCATTCACAATTTCAACACATGTTACTTGATGGATCGATCTATTTTAGAAGAAGAAAAAAAAGAGAGTGAACTACCTACCGTAAGAAGAGTAATTGATAATAATGTCGTTGACAACATCATAAATATTGCCGTAGACAAATTGGGAGTCAGGAAGATCAACGTTGAGTTGAGCCAATAGAGCTTTCAGCTTCACATTATATAACTTTGCGAGTTGATTGGGGAAAGCCACGCAACTATCCCCTGCGGAAGGGTTCGTGTCCCTCTGGTAGGGTATACACCCGATGGGCCCCACGTTTATTACTAATATCTTCCTCGCCCCCATCTCGTACATCCTCTGCCAACAAACTCAAATTCAGCTCACACCCTATTTATATTTGATATAACATGAGAGAGAGTGTGACCTTGAGTTGAGAGGTGAAGGTCGAGATCATGGAATCTACAAATCGTTGAGGAGACACGAGGCTTTGCTTGACGGTGGACACCACCGGTGTTAAGTAGTTGTTTATAAAATCATTGGATCCTATTGTTACCGAAAACAGGGCCCTCCTCAGCAACAACCTCGTACCATCTTCCCCAATCATCTCCACCATTTCTTCTCTTGTATTCGCAAAGTAGTCTAGTTGTGTATCCATTCCTATTCTCCCACCCTAATACACATACAATGACAGTAACATTACATAGAAAACGTTGGATATATTGCACATATGTGAGAGTAACTTACAAATAGTTTCCCGGTCTCATGGAGGATTCCACCGGCACCGGAAGCGTAGTTAACGCCTTGCAAGATGATGCTTCCGGTAGTTGTAGGGGCCAAGTAAGGAGGAGTGAAGTCTCGGAGTCCGATTTCTCGGCCAATAATGTCGGGAATAGTTCGGCCGTTGGTGAATCGTCCGGTAGGGCTACCGAAATCAATGCCGTTGGGAGGATAATTTGCCTTAGATAAGGTCAAGATGTAGTTATTGTTGCCGGAGTCGACCAACGAGTCACCGAAGACGAAGCTCGCGATTTGCGGTATGGTTTGACCATTCAAGAAATTGGAGCTACTAGTTAAGATTGCTAAGTAGAGGCAACACCATTGCCAAACGTTTGTGTGCAACGCCATTTTGAAGATGGACAAACTAAGTAAAAATAGTTGAGTTTGTGAGTGGAGAATATACATAGAGTGGTATATATAGAGAGATTGAAGGTGGATGGGCAAGTAAGGCTATTAATGAAGTGGATTAAGTGTGAAAAGGAAGAGTTATGTTACTCTCTATTGGACCGACACATGAGAGGATGGAATACAAAATTATGGGGCTAGCTTCATTAATATCTGTAAAGCTCCTGCTCCAGACTTCAAAGTTACTACACAACGCACAAGGTACTACGTAGGGAAGGCAATTGAGACTTTGGGTCTTCCCCGTATTGATGTAAGTCGATTCAATTAGTTCTAGGGTCCGTTTGGTTGGAGCGGTGGAATGAAAACGAAACGAAATCAGATAAGGGTAGAAAAAAAAATGGAAATGATGAGATTATTTTCATATGTTTAAAAACTTCTAAACTAACCTAGTTTTTATTAATTCGGAATTATTCCGTTACTAGGAATAATTCTATGTAATTCCAACCGAGCCCTTAGAGTGGACTTGGATGTTACGTAGGTCTATGTGTCCAATTTATTGAACGGAATTGAGCTCTTATTAGGCTTACTTATATGTTGATGTTATTGCATGAAAATCTTAGTATAAACTGCGATGAGCGTTAAGGAGTAAGACTGATCTTATTAACGTAACGTGGAATAAACGCGTTAACACATGTTAGACTCCCTGCCACCTATGCTTGCCATTGATAATTCTAATATTTGAATGCATGATGGATTCCCCTTTTTCAGGAAAAAGAGTATGGAGGATAAGGAGTCGTAATTGGAAGAGGATGAGGGAAACAGTAGAGCAGCAGCTAAGCTAAGTTAAGGTAACAGAGATTGCATTGAATGGCATTTGCAGATATTCAGCAGCATTACTTGAACTCCAATATCAATACACTATTTACTTGCCTCATTTCATTTCTTTCATTTTTCGACTTTATAAACAAACGTACCTCAAACTATGTTCAATTGATTTTAAAATTAAATCCAAAAGCTCATGTGACTGAAAACAGCTTAAATAGCACAAACTAGGGTTTTGTTGTCTTTTGCTATACTCGGTGGAGAAGACGTACAAATGATCCAACTAATTAAGAAGGTATAGAATTAGACCAAAACAATGCAATATTGGATAATTTTAGTTAAACCAAATAGATTTTAGGTTGGATGCCAGATAATTGTTGATAATGGAAACAGCTAGCTATAGGTAGTTGAACTAACCATTTATGAAGGAGATGCTACGAATTGACCGCAGATAAGAAAGGAGGATTTCATTTTCATCACCATCAAGGCATCAAGTATAAACAGTAACAGTAACGTAGAATTGTCAGCAATTGCATTTACTTCCTTTCACAGATATTCAGCATCTACGCCGATAACTTTGAGAGGAAACAAAATTTTGTTCCATTAAATAAATGTTTATAGCGTGTTTCGAGTTTATGAGTAAACATTGTAAAAGTAGCTGAGTACACATGCATGCATCATGCACATTAAAAAGATTGGAACAAGTATGCGGGCTAAAGAATACAAAAGAGTGAGGAAGTCAAACAATCATTGTCAATATTAACCAAGATCAAAATATCAAGAAAGAATTTCGTCAAATATATTCTTTTTTATTTTTATTACGTTTGCGTATCCTATTATTTTTTATCATTTTTATTTTATGGTAGGTAAAAAATAATTAATCCCTCTATTTTAATTAAAAAAACATACATTACGATTACAAATCAAATGGTACGTACAAATTTTGTGACTAACGTTATTTTGCAGGTTTTCGAAGTCAAGGCCTTAAAATCCCTTTCAAAGCCTTGAAAACCATTTTTTGTCACTAAGCGCACAGATCGACTTCAAGGCCTTGAGATTAGTTTCAAAACCTTGATATACGATATTTGCGAAAAGTTTTCATACTTTATTCAACCCCCTTCTAGAGTATTTATATCCTTATTATTCACCTATTTGGTTCTTCAACCTCGAATGAAAGAAAACAAGAAATGAATGAGCAAGCCCACATTAAAATAAAGATTAGGTTAAATCACGGTGTTTCTCGTCAGGTTGTAAGTTTTACAACTACCAAATCTTTATGGGATGCTCTTAAACACATTTTACGAAAAAATTTATACCATCTAGAATATCTCCTTTACCTATGTTATTTACCTTTAAAATGGATGTTCCTCTAACGTTAAATGAAAATTTGGATAAGTTTCTTAAAATGAATCAGGACCTTGCTAGATCAGATGATGAGATAAAAGAAACCCATCTTGTTTTGTTGTTATTAGGCTATTTTACCAACCCAATTTGATACGCTTAGAGATGTTATACAATATAGCTCAGAAAACTCAAAAAATAATGGAAGCTATAACCGAGAAGAATGAATTTCTAAAAGTGTTTAAATGCAAAATTGACAAGAAGTCAAATGTTAAACCTGAGGTTCTTATGGCTAAAGGTAATAATAAGAAAAAAAAAAAAGAAGAAGAAGGATAAAATTGATAAAGAAAAATCTAAAATTTTGACCCTGATAAATCTAATAAAAATTGTTATTACTATGAAAAACTTTGACATTTTGCTAATGAATGTAGAAAGAAGAAAACGGATGAAGCTAACAATAGTAAAAATCTTGATGAAAAGGTGTATTTGTTTAAAAAATTTTCAAATGGATTATCCATCTAAATTGCTTATGTGTGTCAACTCTGATATTGATGATTCTGATGTGTGGATTCTAGACTTTGGTTGTACTATGCATGATTCCTATAATAAATCTCTATTTAGTTATTTACATGAATTTGATGGAGGTAAAGTTATGTTAGTTGATAACACTTTCTAGCTATTGGAGGTGTAAGAAATGTACCTATTTGCATGTTTGATGGTAAATTTAGGGTACTCGAAAATGGCATATGGGTTCCAAAATTAAGAAGAATCTTATGAGTAATTTGTTTTAGATGATCAAAAATGTCAAATTAATACTAGTAATGAGATACAACCCCACAACTCCATCATGGGAGCCAAAGGTCGTGGATAGGAAATGTGTGCCAAGTGTCGTGGGTGGTCCAGCATCAAATCTCGGTTGCTTCATAGAGCATCTCGGCTGACATGGGTGAGGCTGGACCGAGATTGGCTCCTGCACAACTCGGATCATGGCTAACCAAGAGCCGGTGCATCGCACCAACTAAGGTCAATGTCTTCTTTTTTTCTCCAAGCTTGCTTCGTTGGAGTCTTGAATTCGGGTCGCCATGAGGATTGATCCTCGGATATGATCAATAATGTATGAAAGCTCCCCGAATACCTACAAAACTGACAAATGCTCGTGTAGATGTCTATTCCGGCAATATGACTCGATTAAGCGTAAACGTCCCGAGCTAAGGCAAAACTATGCACGAATGA
This sequence comes from Fagopyrum esculentum, assembly GCA_033239045.1. Lineage (NCBI taxonomy): Eukaryota > Viridiplantae > Streptophyta > Magnoliopsida > Caryophyllales > Polygonaceae > Fagopyrum > Fagopyrum esculentum. The sequence goes on along the minus strand of BSUD01000007.1, from coordinate 1,235,426 downwards.
AGGGAAAAGCTATCTAAAAGAGTGCCTAAAATAGTGTCATAAATCATGTCATCAGAAATCTAGGACCGGATCTCCCCTCTTTAGGTTCCGCAGCCGTAGGGTTTTAACACCCGAACTACGTAAACATGTCTTGTGTCGATCTTGCTTTAACGTTTTTCACATATACTACATATTACAAAATTTTACATGACATTTTACACCAATTTAATCAAATTAAAGGGTAGCAAACTGGAAAATAAAATAAAATAAAACATACGATCCAAAACATTTTATCTCATTCTTGCAAGTTTAAGTGGTGACCATTTTTACAAAGCGACTAATATAAAGTTAACGGAAGTATTCTGGCGAAGTGATCAGGCAGTGATTAGGCAGCCATTCATAAGGCAGCCGTTCATAAGATACCTTCTGCAAAATTCTTTCCTCATCAGGCCCCAAGAGAGTAATGACTCGGGCGAGCGGTTTATTGGCTTGAATCTCGACAAGTATTCTGGCGAAGCCAAGCCGCTCATGGTTTGCAGAGCATGCGTCGGTGAGTAACGGAATGCCGATCGCAGAACCAATCCTGGCCAGCATCATGGGGGACCAAAAGCGATAATCGAGGTCGTGGAGGGTAGCCCAGACAAGAACCGAGGTTAAATTGGAGTAATCAAGTGCCATTCCGTGCACCCATCTCTTGAGAATAATGTATGTGTTTCCATTGATAATCCAGGGGCTGTCGAGTAGAATAGCGTTCAGATCATCCTCCGAGGTGAAATGAAATACAAAGATTCCATTGTCATTCCGGATAATCTTAGGCCTCGAGACGTGGTTCCAGGAGCTAGAGGCAAAGTTTGACATTCTATGGAAGGCCAAAGGGCTACCCACAGGAAATCCGATCAGAGATAGATTCCATTTGGAGATGGCATCCGATACGTCGTCTTTGGAGAAGTGAATGATTCCATGATCCAAGCCAGGGGAGAATTCGAGAGGAACGTGGTTCGTAGGCAGGGCATTAATGAGCATGCTTTTAAAAGTATCTTTTCGGTTTTCCAAAGTAAGGGGAAGCTGAGGGGTCGGGGTAGGTAAAGGAGTAGGGTTGTTTGTTTGTGGATTTGGAAGGTCCGAATTTGAAGGGCTTGGGTGGGGAGCTGGCTCTTCAGTGTCCTTGGTGGGGTTGGGTGTGTTTTGATCTGTCGAGCCGACTGGGGAGGGGTTAGAGTTCTCGTTGACAGTAGTTAAGTTAGTATTGGGTTGGGGGTTAACAGTGTCATGCAATGGAGGGTTTTCATCTGAACAGTGGCATGCAGCAGGTATTCCATCCGTTCCAGGAGGGGGGGTTCCTAGAACCAGCAAGAGGGGAGTTGGATAGGGGAGGGAATGTGATTTGAGATGTGATCTCAGGGGGTTGGTGGGTTCGAGGCATCCCCAGGCGGGCGTTGTTGGATCGAATCAGTTCTTCCGGCACCGCTTCAAAGGGGATAGGCGGATCAGTGGATTTCTTTTGGTTGGGCTTAGGGCTGAGATGGAGTTCGGAGATCTTGACTGAGAGTTTCTTAGATCGTTTGGAGCCGCCCATCTCCGGGAGGAGGAGGAGGGAAGAGGGGAAGGGGTGGGGGTGCAGCCGGGAGGCCGCACGGGGAGGAGCAGGCGGAGCCTACTCCGGTGGGCTGAGGGTATTTTAAAAAGTTGATTACATCTCCCAGTCCTCCCCTACCCCTACACTCCCGAAAGCAACACCTTCTCCCTCCACAAACACTCCTAACCCCAACTCTAACCCTTCTCACTCAAACAACAAGTTGCCTTGAGAAAGATCCATCACCCCAAGGATTAACAAAATTTGCTCTTGGACATTAGGGGACTTAACCACTCTAATAAGCAAAATGCAATACAAGACATTGTCAAGCGACATAAGATCGATCTCCTTGTGATTATTGAAACCCCATCTTAAGAAGAAAAAGGAAGATCGGATCGCTTCTTACCCCCTACCAAACTGGAAGCATCTCTCAAACTCTTCCCTATCCCACAACCGTCGCTTGTGGATTTGGTGGACAACACTACTTGGTGCAAACTCGACCGCATTGTTACCTTGACCCCTAACGAAAAGATAACAAAAGATAACAAAAAAACATACCCACTTATTGCAATATTCCACTAAGCTTTCCTCATGCTTTAGCCTTAACAACTTATCCGATCTCCCTTACTCTGGTAACAAATTAACCCGGAACAACAAGCAAATGGACAACACTACTTGGTGCAAACACGACCGCATTGTCACCAATGCATCTTGGGCCTCATCCTTCCCTAACTCCTCCGCCTTCTTCGACCAACCCTACATCTTGGACCATTCACCAACCATCCTCTCCCTTGATAACTTCAATGACTCTCACTTTCCTCACTTCAGATTCAATAATGCATGGGCCGTGCATGAGAGCTTTCTTTCTTATGTATCGAACGCTTGGAGTCTTAACATTGCGGGTAATCCAATGTTCAAGCCCGTAAACAAGCTTACACATCTTAAGCCAATGCTTAAGAAGTACCCAATTAAGCTTAAACCTTGAGGTTATCCCGTCGACTATCCAGGAGCATAAAAACACTTCACTACCACCCAAGAAGCACTCCAATAAAGTCCGCTTGACGCCAACCTTATTGAGAGTGAAAAGAAGACCACTCATTTGCTCAACTCATCTCTCAACTTCTCCGAACTAACTTGGCTCAACTTGCTAATTTGAATTGGATCAAGCATGGTAATCAATGTGACTCTTTCTTCTTCAGAAGTATAAAGACTAGAAGGTGCTCCAATAAGATCAACACTCTCATGGACTAGTCTAAAAACATTACTCACAACCCATACCAAATTGCTTCCATCCTGATCAATCACTTCACAAACATTTTGAGCCATCCTACCCACCAAAACCTAACCTTTCCTATCCTCAAGCCTCAGGACATGCAAAGACTTTCCTTGCCGGTTACCTAAGGTGAGATTAAAGATGCACTGATCTTCAACATCGGTGACAACAAGGCGCTAGGCCCCGATGGCTATGAAGCCTACTTCTATAAGTCTTCCTGGAACATAACCAAAGATGATTTCACCATGGCCATCTAGGGTTTTTTCTTTTCAAGTAAGATACTTATACAAATCAACCACTCCTCCATCTCTCTTATTGCCAAGCATGAGAACCCTACCTCATCCACTGATTATAGACCCATATCATTCTTTCTAGTATAACACTATTAGGAGGCGGGCTGATCCGGTTCCTTGGTGGCGGGTTGTTTGGGAAAGTCGACACACCCCTCGACAATTCTTCATAGTCTGGATGGAAGCCTTGTGCAGGTTATCGACACATAATCGCATGCAATTTTTGGAGGTTGATCCGAATTGTGTCATGTTGAGGAAGAGTCTCACGATCACCTCTTCTTCAAATGTCGATACTCGAGGCATATCTGGTGTAAGGTACGTAGGTCGTTTCGTATGGATGGAGGCTTGTGTTCCATTGACTCTTCACTACGATGGTTACGTGATAGCATGAATTATAGTCTATATTTTGGGGTTTGTTTGGACATTTTATCTTTCATAATCTGCATGTTTGTATGTACATTATGTGATTTTACTACCATTTCATCTACCTTTGCGAGAATCGAGGTCTACACCTAGTTTCGTTGTAATTGCAGGTAATATGGTACGTTTTGCATCAAAAAGGAGCAAAAAGAGTCAAGAGTCATTTGGAGCTATATCCAGGAAGCATAGCCATGGATTGAAGATCTGCTTTGGACCAGTTTTGAGAGATTTCACATTCAGTTATGATCACCTCGGTTGACCAGAGATTCATCTCGACCGAGGCGATCCAGAGACGCCGACTCGACCGAGGCGAACACCTAGGACGCGGCGAGAATATTTTATTCTTGGCTGAGATCTTTTAAAATTGGAAAGTGATCTTATATTTTTGGGCTGAGCTTCTGGAATGAAGGAGATATGCAGAATCATATATTTTACCTATATTTATGGGATAATATCTTTCTAAGATTTCTTATCTTTGGAGGGTTATTTTTCCTATAAAAAGGGTTGGATTTTCCACAAATCCGGCACCCCGCATACGTTAACATCCGCTATCAGCGCAAGTAATCCGCCTACACCGAAGGGTTGACGCAGCAGCCGCATACTCCAAACGTGGGAGAGAGTTGAGGAACCTTTTTGAAGGTTGAAGGAAGATTGAAGATCATAGCTTTTATAGCTTTTTGGAGGGTTTTGTAAGATTGTCTTCAATTCCTTTCCTTGTTGTCTTATCTTGTTGGATTGCTATCCAAGGAACGCTTTTGTTGTGATATTTGATTCAGTTATTGAAGTCTTTTCATTAAATTCTTCTTTGTTCAAATATTCACCTTCTTCCCCTACATTTAATACTTTCATTATGATGATGAGTGGCTAATTTCCTTGTGTGATTCTAGGGTGATTGGTTGAAGGTTGTGGGAAAAACAATGATAGAAAAATCTTAGATTCCAGTAGGATCCTGAAAGCTCGAGTCTTTAACCTTAACCCTAAGCATCTCGCTCAGTCGATGAACATCTCGGCCGGGGTGGAATTCTTCTGACCGAGGTGACTTATCCGACCTAAAACTGAGAGTTAAGTGTTAGAGTTTGCCAAATCCTATTCTTATTGCACCTTTCTGGTTCAAAGCAAGCTTAGGATGAGACTTACCCGGTAATAGGAGTTGCGGTTTAGGATTAGTGTGTAGTGAGACTTACCCGGTGATCTACACCACTTTAGAAACACCTTCCCCACGCAAAAATCTCAGCTTTGTCCGCTTATCTATAGATCTTGAGTTGGAACCACAACTAGACGCTTTAATCCCTAGAATTGCATGTTTGCTTTATTTGACATCTTATTCATCTTTGATTGTGTTAATTGCTCTTGTGGTTAGCATAGACATTAGCATACCGTTTCGACTTTGTTTCACCAGGTCCCTGTGATCGACCCCTGGAATTTTCTTGCTTTTACTACGATTGACCCGTACACTGCGGGTTCGCATCCTTGTTTTAAGCTTAAGTCTAGGGTTATAAATTTAAAGCTTGCACACACCGTTTGGAGCGAACAAGTTTTTGGCGCCGTTGCCGGGGACTTGGTCTAGACCGAGCCGGTACGGTTTGCTCTTGGGGCGCTTGCCCCGTTTTGTCTAACCACTCTACTTGAGTGACTTTTGCAGGTTCTTTTCTTAGGTATATGCGAAGAACCCGCGCTGGAAAGGAAATCGTTCCTTACGATCCCGAACCAGAAAAGACATACAAGCGACGCTTAAGAGAAGCGAAGATGGCCCAACAAGACGATCGCGATCTTGCGGCCCAATTAAGAGAGACGCAGGAGCTGCTACGTCTCAGTAAAGAAGAGCTAAGGCAAGAGAAAGAAGAGAATCAGGCCAGGACTGCAGCAATCGAAGCTGAGATTGCAGCCATTCGGAACCAGATTCTACTTCGACCGATGCAAGATCCAGTAGTTGATCCTCGACCGAGGCAGGTTCCAGTACCTAACGCCCCGGCCGAGGTACATCCACTTCGGATGCCAGTCCGAGATGTTCTTCTTGCAGGAATCCCACAAACCCTAGGTCAAAGGATGGACCCTAATCAACAACTGAGGCGTCCAGGAGTGAACCTAGGAGATCCAGCGGATCATGATTACGAACTTCGACCGCAAGTTCTAGCCATGATTCGCCAATGTCAATTCGGAGGGCTAGAGAAGGAGTCGCCGCATCAACATCTTCAAAACTACGAGATCTTGATGGAGACCTTACGACCTCCCAGAATTGAAAATAACAACTACAAGCTAAGACCTTTTTACTTTTCTTTGAAAGATAGAGCTCTTACTTGGTATCAATCTCTTCCTCCAGGAAAAATTAGCACATGGGAGGAGATGACTACGGAATTCCTAACCAAATTCTTTCCACCTTCAAAGACCGCTGAAATGAGGGGGAAGATCAATGCTTTCATCATGAAGGACAAGGAGAGCTTGTCCAAATCTTGGGAGCGGTTCAAGGATATCCTTTTGGATTGCCCACATCATGGGATTCCAAAGATCGAGTTGTTGGAGATCTACTTCAAAGGGCTGGACGGAAACACCCAGCTCAATCTCCAACTACTCTCCGCCGGTACATTCATGGACATGGCGGTTGACGAGGCTTGGGACTTCATTGAGAAGCAAGCCTTGCACATGGAGAAGTACACCCACCAAGGAGCTGAAGGTGGAGTTAAAAGAGTCAACTTTCAAGAGACTCAGCCCAACAACAATCAACTCACGTCCTTGAAGAACGACGTGAAGCAATTGAAGGAGCTATTAATGGCTCAAACTAAGAAGGAAGAGCAAGGGCAAAGGAACAACAACAACAACAATAACGGGTACCGTAACAACAACAACGGTCCCCGAAACAACAACTACAACAACAACAATAGAGGATCCAATAGCAACAACTGGAGAGCGAATAATAACCAAAACAACGGCAACAACTATTCAAACTCCAACTCTAATGATTCCTCTAACCCTTTCCTCTCTTCTCCTTCTTCTTCTTCTACTCCATTGAAAAGTCAAGGGCAAGGATCAAGTTCGTCTCAGCCGGAAAAGAAGGACGCAGTCCTGGAGGCAATCTTGATCAAGCTTAGTGCTATGGAGAACTCTATGACTTCATTTTCGAGGGCCCAAAAGTCCTTCGAACAACAACTTGCTAATAGGGCGAATGAAGCACCAAGAGATCCAGGGAAGGTTCCAGCAAAGACGGAAACTAACCCTAAGGGCCAGTGCATGGCCATCACGACGAGGAGTGGACTCAAAACTGCTGATCTAGTACCTCGCTCGACGCAGACCACCTCGGTCCAGATCCAGTCGAAGAACACCTCGACCGAGATGCCAACCGAGGCGGCGCAACAGAAAGTAGGAGGAACGACAGAAACTTATGTTCCACCTCCTGCATATAAGCCACCACTTCCTTTCCCTCAGTCCAGAGCCAGAGCACATCTAGACAAGCACTTTGGTAAGTTTCTTGACTTGATGAATAAGCTACATATTAATATTCCTTTCCTTGATGCTATTCTAGGTATGCCCGCCTATGGGAAGTTCTTAAAAGAAATCTTATCAAGGAAAAGGAAGCTGGAGGATGTTGGTGAAGTTAGGATGACATCTAAGTCTTCGGAGCTTATCAAGATCATGAAGGAAAAGATGCCACCTAAGTTGAGAGATCCCGGCTCATTTTGCATTCCCATTCAAGTTGGGGATGTCACTTGTGAAGCCCTTTGTGATCTAGGAGCCAGCGTGAGCATCATCCCGCTGGAGCTATGCACTAAGATCGGTCTTGGAGAGCCCAAGCCGGTCAAGATTCGACTTTACATGGCGGATCGCTCCATCACCCATCCAGTGGGTATCTTGGAGGACGTTCCGGTCAAGTTAGGTAACTTCTATCTACCTATAGATTTTGTCGTACTTGACATTCCCGCAGATTATCCTGTTCCTATCATTCTCGGGAGGCCATTTCTAGCAACTTCGGGTTGCAATGTGGATTGCAAGAACGCCAAGTTGAAATTCAACGTTGGTGGCGATGAGGTGGAGTTCGCACTACTTGCAGCCATGAAAGGAGAGCAACTAACTGATGATATCTTCAACATCTACGATGAAGAAGAATCAAGAGAATTGGTGAGCTCAATCCTTATTAACGATCCACTCGAAAGAGTTATAAGCTTCAGTTTGATGGAGGAAGGTATAGATGCTTCTTGTGATGCAGATATACGGAGCTTGAAGACACTGGAAGAACATCCAGGAGCTATAACTGAGAAGCTGATCCAGGAAACGAAGATTTCCAGCCTCGGATCCAGTAGCAGTACCTCGACCGAGGCACCTTCTGGACTAAGCGAGGCGTCTGAAGAACACCTCGGTCAACGCCTCTGCACCTCGACCGAGGTCGACAGCGAGACGATTCAAACTGAGATTGCATTTAATCCAGTTTCTGACATCACTCCACTGGAAAGAGGAAGCACAGATCCCTCTCAGAAAGCACCCCCAGTTGTGGAGCTTAAACAACTCCCTAGTCACTTGAGGTATATCTTTCTTGGGCCGGATTCTACTTATCCTGTTATTGCTAGTGCTTCCCTCTCCGATTCTGAATTATCTAAGCTAATGCATGTCCTGAGAAAGCATCGAAAAGCCATAGGTTACACCACGGATGATCTTATTGGCATTAACCCTTCTTTCTGCATGCATAGAATTTTAATGGAAGATAATCATAAGACTTCACGGGAACCTCAAAGACGGTTAAATCCGATCATGAAAGAGGTTGTGAAGAAGGAAGTTCTTAAGTTGTTGGATGCAGGTATTATTTATCCTATCTCGGACAGCAAGTGGGTTAGCCCGGTGCATGTCGTTCCGAAGAAAGGAGGGATGACCGTTGTGACGAATAAGAACAACGAGTTAATCCCAACAAGGACCGTTACGGGTTGGAGAGTTTGCATCGACTATAGGAAGCTGAACACGGCAACTCGGAAGGATCATTTTCCGCTTCCTTTCATTGATCAAATGCTCGAACGGTTGGCCCAGCATTCACACTTTTGCTACTTGGACGGCTATAGTGGGTTCTTCCAGATTCCCATCCATCCGGATGATCAGGAGAAGACTACTTTCACTTGTCCTTGGGGGACGTTTGCTTATCGGAGGATGCCATTCGGATTGTGCAATGCACCCGCTACCTTCCAGCGATGCATGATGGCTATCTTCTCCGAGTACATAGAGGAGATCATGGAGGTATTCATGGATGATTTTTCTGTATATGGTTCCTCTTTTGATGATTGCCTATCTAACCTTTCTCTAGTGCTTAAAAGATGTGAGGACACTAACCTTGTTTTGAATTGGGAAAAGTGTCATTTTATGGTTAATGAAGGCATTGTGCTAGGACACCTCGTTTCTAATCGAGGTATTGAGGTCGATCGAGCTAAGATCGAGACTATTGAGAAGCTCCCTCCTCCTTGTTCTGTTAAAGGTGTGAGGAGTTTTCTCGGGCATGCAGGTTTCTACAGGAGATTCATCAAGGACTTCTCCAAGATTTCTAAACCTCTAACTAACCTCTTGAATAAAGATGTTGTTTTTGAGTTTTCGCAGGAGTGTCTTGATGCTTTTTACAGGATTAAGGAAGCGTTGATCTCCGCTCCCATTATCCAGCCTCCTGATTGGACCTTGCCCTTTGAGGTCATGTGTGACGCTAGTGACGTGGCCGTAGGAGCGGTGCTTGGACAGAAGAAAGATGGACGGACCACCGCCATTTATTATGCTAGCAAGACGCTAGATGAAGCACAACGCAACTACGCTACCACCGAGAAAGAGTTATTGGCGGTTGTATATGCTTTCGAGAAGTTTCGTTCCTATCTAGTAGGGGCGAAAGTCATTGTCTACACCGACCATTAGGGATGGCAATGGATCGGGTGGTGGGTGGATGACCCAATCCGCCACCCGACCCGCGAGGAAATCTCATCCACCCCACCCGACCCGTCATCCGCCAAACCCATCACCCGCATCCGATCCACCCGCATCCAGCGGATGAAGCGGGTGGATCGGGTGATATTCGGGTGTTCTACGCATTTTCTTTAAATCGATATTAAACTCGGATTCGAATGCGGAATAATAATAATAATAAAATAAATTCAATCCGAAAAAGTCTTATTCATAAAAAAAAAACATGATAAATTTAAAGTCAATACAAATCATAGTGTTATAAGTTTTAGTTCTTGAAAAATAGAGAAATTTAGCAATACATAACATACAATAAGATCATACTAGGAACTAAACAAGTGTATAAATTTTGCTAAACAATCACGTAAATCACCAATTTATAAATCAAAATGGAATCAAAGATCACTAAACAAGTAAACAAACAATAAATTTATAACGGGTGCAAGCGGGTGAAACGGGTCGGATGGGTGGATGGATGTGGATCGGGTGATGGGTGGATGAAAGGTCCATCCGAATCCGACCCGATCCGTCATCCGCTTCATCCGCCATCCGCTTTCATCCGCTTCATGTCGGGTTTTCACCCTTTTAATATGGATCGGGTTATCGGGTGTCCGTCGGGTTCGGATGAAATTGCCATCCCTACCGACCATGCAGCCATTCGTTACTTGTTGGCTAAGAAAGATGCAAAGTCGCGCCTTATTCGATGGATTCTCTTGCTTCAAGAGTTTGACCTAGAGATCCGCGATAAGAAGGGATCCGAGAATTCAGTTGCGGATCACCTCAGCCGGCTACCGGAATCCTCCCGCGAGACGGATAGCCCACCCATAGACGATTCATTCCCCGACGAGCACTTACACGTCTTGGAGCGTTTGATGGATCTACTTACTTCACCCCACGATGGAGGTGAAGTATGGGGTGAGGGAACCTCCTACCTCGTTTGAGACGCATTATGGTCCAGCTAGCGACCTTAAATCAAGCGCTTCTTGGGAGGCAACCCAAGGTATTGCTCTTCTTTCCCGTTTTCTAGTCTAGCTTAGATAGTTTTTGTTTTTGTTTTGCTTTGCTTTGCTTTGTTTTTGGTGTTCTGGACAGACAACAGGAAGGAGCATATCTGGAAGGACAGAAGTTCGAGATTCTGAGAAGAAAGAAGCACCTCGGTCACTGTCAGAGCATCTCGACCGAGTTGATTCTTGAGGCAACCGAGGCGACTAGGGTTTCTGTAGAACCACCTCGGTCCAGACCACCTCGGTCCAGTCGAGACCATCTCGACCGAGGTGACAGCAGATCCAGTAACAGTATAAAAAGGGGAAAAATTACTTTTCACTAATTTTTACCCCATTTCGACCGCGGCGACAGAAGCACCTCGTTCTCCTCCGTTTCTCGCTCGTTTTCGACAATTTCTGCTTCCAAACTGCAATTGAGGGGTAGAGGAATCGATTGCAACTACAGATCTGCAGGAAGATTGAGCGTTTCGACCGAAACGAGGTGCAAAGGTTCGAAAACCCTAACTCGCTCGTTTACTGCATATTGGGCTTTGGTTGCCCTTGATTTTGTTGAGGAAATCCATAAGTACCCCTTAGGAAGCATTTGTAGTGATTTTAGGGGGAAAAGAACTGAAAATCAGAGAGTGGAATTCGAACTGTCTTCGCCTCGGTCCAGTCGGTCTGCACCTCGGTCGAGGTGATTCTTGGTATTTGTCAGTTGACCGAGGTAGTCTGACAGTGTGCATTAGAAATGAGTTCAAATCGCCGTTTAGCTCTGAGAGACAGATCCTCACCCTCCCCTTCTCCTTCCTCATCCCGTCCCTACCGCCCGGCTATCCACGAGAGATGCCGGGTAGATTATGAGAGGATAGCTGGCCGTCCAGTCATCGCACCCCGATTTCTGGATGTGTCAGCTTTTGACTGCCTAGGGTTAGATGCTGACCTTAGGAGGATGATTGCTACAGTGGGGCTGGATCAGTTCACTGAGATCCGAGCCCCCGCCTACATAGAGCCGACACTCGAGTTTGTTAGCTCCTTCTCCTACCTTCCCACAGAGCGATCTGTGAAGTACCGGCTGATGAGCCGGAACTTCATAGTTCCTATAGAGATTTGGAGAGAGATTTTTGGCTTTCCTACCCCCACTGTTGTAGACTTCCCCTCCCGATCCGTAGCTAGGGAGTTCTGGGGACAGATAGCCCACATTACCACTCATGCTGACAGATGGCGCCCTGGAGATTCCAGGGAGAAGGTCATCTTTAACCCAGCCTTCAGACTTGCCCACAGGATCTTCAGTGAGACACTTCTGGCGCGTACTGAGACGCCCCAGAAGATCAGACAGGGTGAGCTCTTCAGCCTCTACTGCATGGTTACAGGAGGCTTCCCAGACTTTGGCTTGCTCCTAGCAGAGGATCTGCATAGGATCAAGGCCAAGGCGAAGGGAGATATTTGCTGTGGAGGTCTAGTCACCCACATCGCCTCTTACCATGGGATGGACCTCAGCGTTTGCACATTGGCGGCGGCTCCGAAGCCGCTGGGATTGCAGGAGATGATTACACGAAGGATCCTAGTTCCCCGTGGGCTGACTACACCCTACGTTGCCATGCCTTGGGAGCGGACTGCACCTCAGGGTATCCGCTGGTCTGCGCAGTTCACAGTCTTTGATCCGCATTTCTGGCAGACTGCTTGGGATACACTGATGGAGGACTACAGAGAGGGAGCTGCTGCCCCTGCTGAGGCTGCTGAGGAGGCCGAGGATGAGGATGACGACGATGAGACGGTTGATGAGAGAGGAGGCGGCGTCCCGATGGACACAGGGACAGATACAGCTGGGACGAGCGCGCCTCCCATTATTGATTTGGATGATGATGGGGAGGACACTGAGCCGGCGCCAGCCGCTACATCTCCAGTCAGACCTGCTGGACGCAGGAGGCGTGGAGCTAGGGACAGAGCTGCACACCGACGGATCGATGACCTGACAGCTCAGGTTATCGACACTTATGCTGCACTTTCGCTGGATATCCGCGAGATGCATGAGAGGCAGCATCATCAGCACATGATGGCTCAGCTACAGTTCCAGCACATCATGGGCTATCCCTACGACCCGACTCAGTTCCCCTACATACCACCACCACCACCGGATCAGGACTACTGAGGAGCTGCAGAGTTTTATTTATTCTATTTTTATGCAGTTCGGCTCTTTATCCGGTGAGTCCTCTTTTCATTTAGACTTTTATTATACCCACTGGGACAGTGTGTCTCAAGTATGGGGTATTTGTCTGTATTATTTGACTACGTGACTATTTGATGTATTCGATACTTTTGATGTATTATATTCATCGGATATTTTCATATTTATGCTTCATTTGCCTTTATATGATTATCTGAGATTGCATGCATACATACAGGTTATTTGATTGAGAAAAATGTCGAAACCGAACCGAAAAAAATAAAAAAATTGGTTTTTAAAAAAATTTTTTGACCTCGACCGGGGAGGTTCTGGCGAAACGAGGCATTTCACCTCGGTTGAACCAAGAACATCTCGACCGAGGTGGGCGTAACAGAAAGTTTTCGAAAACGATTTTTTGCTACTTATCTGGATATGACCTCAGTGAAGATTTTGTTTACCTACTGGTTTTAAATTCTTTATGTGTTTGAAAGGTTTTATAATATGTTTAAGTTGCTAAATGCTTTGTTTGGAATTTTTAGCATGTTTAATACTTTGTTTTTATCCAAATTATGTTGAATTTGAAGGTTGACACCGCAGGTTAAGTTCTCTCACATTCTTCTTGGAAAGACCAAGGCATTTCATTCTTCTTCTTCTTCTTCTTGATCATGCTTAGCCCCTCATATACGTTTTGCCTCCCTTTACCTATCCGGGAATTTGGAAGCAGGCGAAGTGGTGAAAGCAAGTGAAGTTAAAGTTGAGAAATGGACCGGAAGTGAAAGTGTTAGAAAGCAATAATAGGTTTGGGGAAGTCAATCATGAAGATGAGTAACTCGGCACCATTCACATAGCCGGGTGTTTGTGTCTTGCCAAAGTCGGATTGAGCGATATTCCTAACGGGTCATGGTATGTGCATCAAGGGTTTGATGCATCTCAAGAAATTGATGATTGCGGATTTCCTAGGCTTCGGTTATTGTGCACCTCTGTCCATGCATCCCAAAAAGTAAAGTAAAAGAAAGAAAAAGTGCAAAATAAGCAAAGCTTATTGGTGGAAGATGTTGCAAGTTGAAGTGAAAGTGAAGTTCATCCTTTTCCCGGATTCTAGCACCACATTACCTTACATACATCCCTACCCTACACGTTTCTTAACCCTTTTCTTTTGGGAAGCCCTTGAGACCTTGAGCTTGTTGATTGACTTAGCGGTTTAAACTGGATTATACATGATTAATTTTGATAATTATGACTTATTATGCATTCTATGATTTTATGCAAAGATGAACAACTTTCCTATATTTATAAAATGTTTTGAGCATATTAAGTTTTTAATTCCAGGAAGTATTCTCTTAGAGTGATCTAAGATGGTTGCACACCATAAAATGTTTTTGAAAGACTTTTTCATGATTTTCTTGACTTATAATCCATTCTATCTTGTCTTTTATATGAAGAACTTGCTTGGGGACAAGCAAGGGCTAAGTATGGGGTATTTTGATAGCATGAATTATAGTCTATATTTTGGGGTTTGTTTGGACATTTTATCTTTCATAATCTGCATGTTTGTATGTACATTATGTGATTTTACTACCATTTCATCTACCTTTGCGAGAATCGAGGTCTACACCTAGTTTCGTTGTAATTGCAGGTAATATGGTACGTTTTGCATCAAAAAGGAGCAAAAAGAGTCAAGAGTCATTTGGAGCTATATCCAGGAAGCATAGCCATGGATTGAAGATCTGTTTTGGACCAGCTTTGAGAGATTTCACATTCAGTTATGATCACCTCGGTTGACCAGAGATTCATCTCGACCGAGGCGATCCAGAGACGCCGACTCGACCGAGGCGAACACCTAGGACGCGGCGAGAATATTTTATTCTTGGCTGAGATCTTTTAAAATTGGAAAGTGATCTTATATTTTTGGGCTGAGCTTCTGGAAGGAAGGAGATATGCAGAATCATATATTTTACCTATATTTATGGGATAATATCTTTCTAAGATTTCTTATCTTTGGAGGGTTATTTTTCCTATAAAAAGGGTTGGATTTTCCACAAATCCGGCACCCCGCATACGTTAACATCCGCTATCAGCGCAAGTAATCCGCCTACACCGAAGGGTTGACGCAGCAGCCGCATACTCCAAACGTGGGAGAGAGTTGAGGAACCTTTTTGAAGGTTGAAGGAAGATTGAAGATCATAGCTTTTATAGCTTTTTGGAGGGTTTTGTAAGATTGTCTTCAATTCCTTTCCTTGTTGTCTTATCTTGTTGGATTGCTATCCAAGGAACGCTTTTGTTGTGATATTTGATTCAGTTATTGAAGTCTTTTCATTAAATTCTTCTTTGTTCAAATATTCACCTTCTTCCCCTACATTTAATACTTTCATTATGATGATGAGTGGCTAATTTCCTTGTGTGATTCTAGGGTGATTGGCTGAAGGTTGTGGGAAAAACAATGATAGAAAAATCTTAGATTCCAGTAGGATCCTGAAAGCTCGAGTCTTTAACCTTAACCCTAAGCATCTCGCTCAGTCGATGAACATCTCGGCCGGGGTGGAATTCTTCTGACCGAGGTGACTTATCCGACCTAAAACTGAGAGTTAAGTGTTAGAGTTTGCCAAATCCTATTCTTATTGCACCTTTCTGGTTCAAAGCAAGCTTAGGATGAGACTTACCCGGTAATAGGAGTTGCGGTTTAGGATTAGTGTGTAGTGAGACTTACCCGGTGATCTACACCACTTTAGAAACACCTTCCCCACGCAAAAATCTCAGCTTTGTCCGCTTATCTATAGATCTTGAGTTGGAACCACAACTAGACGCTTTAATCCCTAGAATTGCATGTTTGCTTTATTTGACATCTTATTCATCTTTGATTGTGTTAATTGCTCTTGTGGTTAGCATAGACATTAGCATACCGTTTCGACTTTGTTTCACCAGGTCCCTGTGATCGACCCCTGGAATTTTCTTGCTTTTACTACGATTGACCCGTACACTGCGGGTTCGCATCCTTGTTTTAAGCTTAAGTCTAGGGTTATAAATTTAAAGCTTGCACACACCGTTTGGAGCGAACATTACGGAAGAAATTAAGAAGGAGAGACCGACACCATAGTGCAATGATCTTCGCATTTGTGGCAACCATATACTACGTATGGCATGCAAGTAACAATGTGGTCTTCGACGTCAATAATCTCCCTGAGGACGTGGTCATACGGCTTGTGAAGACGCAAGTTTTTCGACTCTTGCATGCGAATTTTCTGGAGAAAATTGGTGATACTCTTGCATGATGTAGGGTTGTACTAGCCACTTATTAGCTTTTGATATTCCTTGTGATGTTCTTATGTTTATTTTTGACATGCCACGCCTAGTTGGCCGGGCATGATGACGCCTTCAGTTGGTTGTGTTATTGTTTGGTTAGTTGGTTTGTAAGCCGAACACCTTGAATCAAGGGATAGGTATAACACTATACTTCTATGAATTTACCAATATTTCTCTTATAGACCCATATCACGCTGCAATACTACCTACAAAACCATTGCTAAGATCATATCCTCAATAATCAACTCCATCCTACCACCCTTAAACTGATCCTATCAAAGTGCATTTGTAAAAGGAAGATCTATCTAGCACAATATCCTTGTTTGCCATGAACTCCTCAAGAAATATAATCAAAAAGACATATCATCCATATGTGCCATAAAGATTGACATCACTAACGACTTCGTATCCATAAACCCAATTCATACTCAATTGCCTCCACAAAATGGGCTTCTTTGAGGTCTTTGTTCTTTTAATCAAAGAATGCATCAATACTACATCTTACTCCATCAACATTCATGGCTCCCTCAAAGGCTACTTCAAGGGCATTAAAGGACTCAGGCAAGGTAGCCCGCTATCACCCCCATCTCTTCGTTATAGCTATGAAATTTCTCTCCTTCATGCTTACCTCCAACCCTAACTTCAATACACATCCCAAATGCAACAACCCTCACATTACTCACCTTTTCTTTTCCGATGACTTAATGTTGTTTTGTAGGGGTGATCTTCCTTCTATCCTCACCTTAAAGGAGAAGCTGGAATCCTTTGGTGATTTCTCTGGACTCCATGCCAATCTCACAAAATCAACAATCTTCCTGGGTGGACTGAATCCTACTACTAGTGCACACATCACCAATGGTTCTAGATTCACACTCGGCTCCCTCCCTTTCCACTATCTTGGAGTGCATGTGGGAAGCAAAAGGCTCAATTTGATGGATTATCAACCGCTTATCACCAACATCACTAAGAAGATGCATTCTTGGAGTGCAAAACTCCTTTCCTATGCAGGAAGAATGCAAGTCACATCCACCATTTTTATGGCTATGCACAACTATTGGTGTTATGTCTTCCTATCCCTCCCACAATCATGCTGAATATCCAAGGCTTGCTTCGATCCTTCCTATGATCACGTAACGTATCTAGCAAGAGATCTCTTGTTGCTTAGGACATTGTTTGCACCCCCAAAAAAACATAGTGGATTGGGATTCAAAGAGCTCATCTCTTAGTACAAGGCTTGTCTCTCGAGATTCATTTTTGACCTAGACTCCAATGCTTGCAACATATGGTGTGATTGGATCAAAAAGAGCATCCTTAAGAGGCACTCCATTTGGAACTGCAGGAACAACTACAACCATAGTCATATTTGGAACATGATCATTGGTGTTAGAGATGAGCTCATTACTGCACACAACTCAAGTGGATCCTCTATTCCCATCTTCAACCCAAACAGATCTTTCTCCACTAAGAATGCCTATCTCACCTTCAAAAACCCTACCCCTCCTACCAATGCCGCTAACTTCAAAGTACTATTGTATGATCTGGACATACCGAAATGCAACTTCATTTCTTGGATCGTCTGCCACCGAAAGCTCATAGGCCCACTCGAGTTACATAAGCTTACATAAGCTCAAGACCTCCCTCCTCATTTGTGGTGGAAAATAAATGTTGATGGAGTAGGATGTAGTAGTGATGCATTGGTAGGAGTTTTCAATGTGTCCTGATCCAACTCGATAATAAGCTTGGAAATGCAAGCCTTATTCCAAGAAAGCAATTCTTTACAGCCAAGACCTCCCTCCTCATTTGTGGTGCAAACAACTTTCCAAGCCACCAAGGCAGGAGGGCTAGACGTCTTTTCCGACCAAAGAAAAGAGCGAAGGAGACCCCTAATCTTCAGGACGATGGTGGAGGGATAAGGAGGACCGAGCACCAATAATAGTTATGGGCCATGAGGATAGAAGAGATAACCTGCTTTCTGCCGGCATAAGAAAAGTTTCTTGCACTCCAAAAGTTTATTTTGCCGGTGATCTTGGTGATAAGAGGGAGTTACTTTGAAGTGTTGAGGCGTTTGCTGCCAATTGGGATTCCAAGATAAGTGAACGGGAGTGAGCCAAAGGGAAGACCATAAGAGCTTGAGATATGGTCACAGTCTTGAGGAGAGAGTCCTCCGATGTAGAGAGAGGACTTGGAAGGGTTAAGATGAAGCCCAAAATAATGCCCAAAGGAGTCAAGGGTGCTCTTCAAGATGTTGATAGAAGTAGAGTCGCCTCTACAAAACAACATAAGGTCGTCAGCGAAGCAAAGATGTGTGAAGCGAGGAGAGACATTTGGGGTGTAAATTGAAGTCCGGATTTGTTGTGTTGACACAAATCATCGATGAGAGCACTTCCATTGCAATGACGAAGAGTGGAGGTGAGAGAGGACAACCTTGCCAAAGTCCCCTGGATCCCATAAAGAAGCCATTGAGAGAGCCATTAAGGTTGATAGAGTATGTTGGTGAAGAAATACACGCATCAATAAGCCGAATAAAACTATCAGGGAAAACCATCATCCCCAGGCAATTTAGAACGAACCGGTGATCAATCATGTCGAAAGCTTTTGAAATGTCAACCTTAAGGTCACATCTTGGAGATATATATATGTGGTGGCGGTTATACTTCTTAAAGATCTCTTGGCATATGAGAATGTTATGTTTGATAGACCTTCCTTTGATGAACTCACCTTGATAATTGTCGATGATAGAAGGGAGAATTACATTCAATCTGGAGGCAAGAATCTTGGCAATAACTTTGTAAGATATGTTGCAGCTGGAAATGGACATGTAGTCGGATGAGAGCATAGGGTTTGCCTTCATAGCAATCAAGGAGATAGATGTATGGTTGACTTGGTTAATAAGATCGCCCGTCGAACTCAAGGATGGCGTTGGAGAAAGCATCACATGTGACATTTCAAGAAGCCTTAAAAAATTAAGCATTATAACTACCTGAAATGGACTTGTAGTAGATTTTAGTCAAGTATGAAACTTTTAACTTGTTGTACAAATTTAATATATAGATGTTAAAAGAAATTCAAATTTTAAGAGTAAAACATTATACCAATAACCTAAATATTATTTATTTTAAATATAATTTCATATATATTTTGGTGATATCATATATTATCACTCTTTATTACAACTTCAATAAAAACAGCATATGCATGACGTCACTTATTTCTCCTTCTCCTTTTGTCACCGTTTACGGTCCCGTCGGTCCGCCGCCATCACCGCCATTGACAACACTTCCATTGGAAACCGGAGGTTGAACATCAAGCCTGCAAATCCTCCAGTCCGGCAACACATAAGCTCCCATACCCTCATAAAACCTAATCCCGTCCAAATTCCATTCAACCACCGTCCACTCCACCCTCCCCAACCCTAGCTCCGCCGCTTTCGCCGCCACCGCCAAAAACAACATCTTCCCCAACCCAAACCTCCTGTAACCCTCCCTAACAAACAAATCCTCGAGATGAAACCCTGGTTGTCCAAGGAACGTCGAGTAGTTCGGGAAGAAGAGAACAAATCCCGCCACAACGACGTCGTTTTCACCCGATTTGAAAATCGCTTCCTGGGGATCAGCGATAGGGCTGCTCAGGGTCACAGTTTTGGAGCATTGAGTTTCCTCGGAAGGGCAAAATGGTATTTTGGAAACCTCGAGGAGGAAGACGGTGGTACCCTTGAACGGAGGATAGTTAAATAGAGTAGCTGACAGAGATTCCTCCGTAGCGGAGAATTGGCTTTGAAGATGATAGTACGTCGCCATGTGACGGATGAGCTTGCGGATGTGACCGACGTCGGATTTCGTCCCTAGGCGAACTCTAGCGAACATCGTTTCGCCCTCCGACGGCGGTGACGGTGCTAGAGAGCCCATCTTAGCTGAAGAGATGTGGTTTTGGGCGGGAGTGGTTGCAAATGTGTGTGCATAAAATCGATAGCGTTACCGTTTATATAATGGTTGCAAATGCGAAATTGCTATTCGTGCCACGTGAAATACCTCGACTATGCGTACGCAACGTGTAGTCGTAGCAACAAGATCTTTTCGTTCAAAAATAAAGAAAAATGACTTCGACGACTACACATGGCGGTTGCGTAAGCCATACTACGAGTACGTCAGTCAGACGTATTAGTACATAACATACTTACAAAAATTAAGGAAAACTTATTACGCGTGTAAGGTTAAATTTTTTTTTTTTTTTTACTATCTTGTCATTTTGCCACATTTAGGCTATCTTCCCAAAATTTCACGAGTCATCTTATGTGGCTCGCCTACAATAATTAGTAACAGCACGTTTTCTTATCTGAGTCACTGGAATATTGCAGGTGTGATTTTGTTTGACATGGCTTACTTTGTAAGACCGTAATACCATGCAACAGAGAGTCATTGAACTATTACTTTTTCTTTTCTTGCACGTGAGTCAATTTAGTAGCACCATTTCAATATTCTTTTTATTATTTTTAATAAATAATATATTTATATATTATTTATTATTAAATAATATTACTATAAATAAAAATTAACCATAATTTTAAAATTTGTAAATATTTATAAAATTAATCAAATAAATATTTTAAATAACGACCAACTTAATAAAAAAACACAATTTAAACAACAATCAACATAAAAAAAAAAATATCGACTTTGGCTGCTTATGTTGCAGTCCAAATTTTAGGTGTTCACAGTTGTTTTCCAAACTTTTGACCTGTGTATTTCTTTCGAAGATGAACGTTTTTTCTCGTCGTTTTTTGTTGGCTGGATCATCCTGCTTGCTCTTGAATATCTCTTTGCTTCCGGGTTTTTATTATGTATTTTTGTGTGTTTCTTTTCTCCTTTGTTGTGGTCGTTTATGACAGTTATTCCGTCTTCCGATCTTTTTCAATCTTCCGATACACTAGATGGCACATTGTCTAATGGTTAGAACGGCTTTTCGTTATAAAAAAAACATAATAAATTTAAATAACAAACAACTTAATAAAAAGAAACATTGTTTAAAAAAACAACATAACAAAACATACATACTAAAATAAACAACAAGAACGGAACAACATAATTTAAATAACGAACAACTTAATAATAAAATAGAACTACAAATGTTTAATGTTTATCAACGGGTTACCAATTTTATTATATATATGCTCAACTAATTCTGCTTTTAACTAGTGATTCATATTGTGTCGTGGAGTGTACTCCTATTCTGTATAACCTAAGTCATTTCAAATGGAAGATCCGAGGTGATCGGCTCATTAACAACAACTTAATCGAATTGAAATGGATAATAGGATAGTTGATAGGTATCACACTATCACGTTCCTCTTCAACGACATATTGTGCAAAATGGTGCATATTCTCATTATTTTTCCAAACAAATTAATGTTGCAAGCAAGCACATGATGACATATAATATCAAAACGAGCCTGCAAAACACCGAAAGTTCCACGTCTTTGCGACACGACTCTTCCGTGAGAAAACCATGTATCTTTCGCACAATTCAAATGAGTGTCAAAGTGCAGAACTCATGCGAGATAAATGCCATCAACGAGATAGTACGTAATGTTTAATGATTTCCATTTATAACAAAAATTTGTCGTTGTGGGTGCTCTCATCAAACACATAAGAACCGTCCAAAAAGTTAATATCATAACATGCAGCCGGAGTATTAAAATTTTAATATATATTTTGAATCATAGATGTTAATGAAATTCAAATTAAAAGAGTAAAACAGTTTACCAATAACTTAAATCTTATTCATTTTAAATATAATTTCATATATATTGATGATATCATATATTATCACTCTTTATTACAATTTCAATAAAAACAGCATGTGCATGACGTCACTTATTTCTCCTTCTCCTTTTGTCACCGTTTACTGTCCATCTCGATCGTTACTCTTTAAATACCATCCGCCGGCCCGCCGCCATCGCCGCCATTGACAACACTTCCATTGGAAACCGGACGTTGAACATCAAGCCTGCAAATCCTCCAGTCCGGCAACACATAAGCTCCCATACCCTCATAAAACCTAATCCCATCCAAATTCCATTCAACCACCGTCCACTCGACTCTCCCCAACCTCAGCTCCGCCGCTTTCGCCGCCACCGCCAAAAACAGCATCTTCCCCAACCCAAGCCTCCTATAACCCTCCCTCACAAACAAATCCTCGAGATGAAACCCTGGTTGCCCAAGGAACGTCGAGTAGTTCGGGAAGAAGAGAACAAATCCCGCCACAACGACGTCGTTTTCAGCCGATTTGAAAATCGCTTTCTCGGGATCAACGATGGGGCTGCTTAGGGCCACAGTTTTGGAGCATTGAGTTTCCTCTGAAGGGCAAAATGGTAATTTGGAGACCTCGAGGAGAAAGACGGTGGTGGATTTGAACGGAGGATAGTTAAACAGAGTCGCTGACAGAGATTCTTCTGTAGCGGAGAATTGCTTTTGGAGATGGTAGTATGTCGCCATGTGACGGATGAGCTTGTGGATGTGGCCGACGTCGAATTTCGTCGCTAAACGAACTCTAGCGAACATGGTCGACGGTGTTGATGACGGCGGTGATAAGGAGCTCATGTTAGCTGAAGAGATGTGTTTTTGGCGGGAGTGATTGCAGTGGTGAAAGACAGCTACCGTTTATATAGCAGTTTCATTTTATTTTCATATATCCATTGATGAACACAGTAAATGTACATATATTTTATTTAATTAAAGAATTACAATAATATGGAAATACGTTATCTTACATTTTATTGCTTTTTTGAGTGATTTTTCACTTAATTTGATTATTTACTTAATATAAAAAGTTTAATGTGCATATCTTTATTTTTATTTACAAAATCATTTATAATTAGTATGAGATGGATCAAAAGTTAAAAAGGTCTATGAAGTAATGAGCAAATGAGACTTTTCAATTTTCTGTAACTTATAGGAAATATTTTATAATGGAATTTATATCATCTGAAAATTTTCCAAAAAAGCATTATTTTTAAGATCACTTAAACGAATATATATCTTACTTTTTATGTTAATATTATTACATATATATTGTTATTATATTAAGTTTGTCTAAAACAATTTGTTTATATACATATGTAAACAAAATATTATACACAATTTTAAAAATAAATTTAAAATGTGAATAAATGACATAAAGTATTCAACAAATTCAATATATTAAAGGTCAAATAAGGTAAGTAACCTTTGAAATTTCTCTCAAGTAAGTAAGCCCATGGTATAAATCTATTTAGTAAATGTACGTATTCCTAATCAAACCGCTTACTTTACCACTTCAATTTGATAAAATTGATAAAAATTGAAGGATACACAAATTTAATAAAAATAGATAATAACCTATTTAACCAAATTCTTTCTATATTAAAAAAATATTCAATAAATTCTTACAAATATTTCTTCAAAGAAATGTATTATTGTAATTTTAACAAGGAAATTGATTTATGTTTTTTTATAGTATTTTTACGCCAATTAGTTCATTCATTTATCTTTTTCGATCTTTCGATTTCACGGTGGTTGGTTCCTCTAGTGCCATGAAAACATCGGCTTGGAGCTGACCTAATGATACTACACCAATGGTCGATTAATATCCAAAAATATATATCTTTATTCACCATAAATCAAATATTTAAAAATAATAGATAATGTATCTTAATTTGTGCGTGTTAATATTTATATTGGTATTCTTGATCGAACTTTTTCATGTGTTATGTGTCACTCGCCAACGCAACCTCTATTTTATGGTCCACCAAAATTTACAAGCTGGATGTTTTTTTAATACAATAAAAATATATATACTAAACTAAGATTTGATAGTATTTTGAGGAAAAAAGATAAATTATTCATCCGGGTGATTATCTAGACAATTTACAATATCGTGTTTAAGGGTTTTCTGAGAGACTTTGACCTTACAGTTTGGCAGAAGGCCTTAGTTGAAAACTTGAGGCTACCCTTGGCTCATCATTGGCTTAAAGCGGTCCCGGTTTCTGGTCTTGGTCAAGTTATGAATCCGACTACTTTTCGGACCGTCATTAAGTATCGCTTGGGCATTGAGATGTTTAGGGAGGGGTCCAAGTGCCCAGCTTGTGAGAAGGGCATTTTGGACGCTTGGGGTGACCATGCTCTTGCTTGAGCTACACAGGAGCATCGACATAACATGGTGCGTGATGCCATTTTTTATGAGTGTCTTAAGATTGGGATCTCTCTCCGAAAAGAGGTTCATGCTGGTATGATTGATGGTAGAGGTGGGGAGCTGCGCCCGGCCGACATCCTTTTCTATAATTGGTTTCAGGGCAAAGACACATGTGTTGACATCACTAGTACATCTCTTTTCTATTCGCCTGGCCTTTCTAACTTCATTCCGGGTAAAGCTGTGAGGGTCGCTGCTGATATCAAGAGGAAGAAGTATGCAGAGGTTTGTAGCTCCATGGGGTATCACTTTCTTCCCTTTTCCTTTTCCACGTTTGGTGATCTGGGTGACGACGCGGTGGAACTTCTTAAAAGGTTGGGCTCGGTTGCTAAAGAGTTGCCCGGATATAGTAGGAGTACTTGCTTTATTCTGACAAGGATTGCGTTTACCATCCAAAAGGGACGTGGAGCCCAACTTGTTAGTCGGCTTCCATCCAACGGCTTGTAATGTGTTTTACCTTCGGTTATAATAATAATAATAATAATAATAATAATAATAATAATAATAATAATAATAATAATAATAATAATAATAATAATAATATTTTATAACTATATTTTATTTTATTTTATAAAATACAAGGTGCACACCATTCAAATTTTCCCTACTATGACATAATTTAGCATAACTTTAAACTCGTTATATTGCATGCTTATTAGATATTTGTTTACCTCAAATAGACATTTAGATATCTTAATGTAAATTTTCCTAAATAGGTCAACTAGTAGATGAAACTTAACTCACACAATACAAGTATACAACTCTAATTAATTATATTTTTTTTATCAATATAATATAATTTCACACATATTTATTGATATCATATATATATCGATATCAAGCAATATTACACTCATAAATATAACAAGTACGTGCATATCATGCATGACACTGCACCAATTATTATTACAAATCGGGGTTATTGCTATTCGTTTCGTATCATAGTTTAGTACTATACGTACTGGAGGTACGGCTATGCAATGCGTTAAAAGAAAAATTTTAAACCCTACTACGTCTACACAATACGTAGCAGTAGTCATCTATTCTTAGCTTTTATATCGGAATTTTAATATGGGTGACTACGCATACGCACAAATTTATTACGTTATAGTCTCCTTCTACTTCTTCTTGCGGCCATTAGCATCACTTCCATAGGAATCCAGAGCTTTTCCGGTGAGCCTGCAGATCCTCAACAACGGCATGACGTCAGCCCCCATGCTCTCGTAAAACCTAATCGCGTTCACATTCGAATACGCCACCATCCACTCCACCCTTCCCAGCCCTAGCTCCGCCGCCTTTGCCGCCACGGCCGAAAGCAGCATCTTCCCCATACCATTGCGCCGGTAGCATTCTCTCACGAACAAACCGTCAAGGAAAAACCCGCGTTTCGCTAGGTACGTTGAGTAGTTCGGGTAGAAGATGGCGAATCCGGCTACAACGACGTCGTTTTCGCTGGATTTGAACTCCGACTTGTCGGGATCGGAGATTGGGGTGGCTAGGGTTAGGGTTTTGAGAATCGGGGTGAAACTGGAGGAGGAGAATTCGGATTCGGAGACCTCGAGGAGGAAGACGGTGGTGGATTCGAAGGGTTCCGAGTTGAATAGATCGGCGGAGAGAGATTCTTCAGTGGCGGCGCACGGACCGCTCGGTGTTTGGAGCTGCTGATGCGCCGTCAATTGGAGGGTCAACTTGTAGATGTTGGTGACGTCGGATTTCGTCGCTAGACGGATTCTGGTGAAGAGTGGTTGCGATGGCGGCGCTCCGGTGGCCATTTTAGCTCAATAGATGAAGATGTGGAAGAATAATATGATCTTTGAAATATGGTACGTTAATTCCAATTTATGTAAGAAGATGTTTGGTTACCACGTACGATGTAATACACAATATTAAGACGTGGGAAATTTGTTACGAAGTGGAACCTACGTAAGCATGCATGAATAGACAACCATTTCTTATGTGACTCATGTTAGATTTTACTAAATTGATAAATTTTGGGCGAGTTTAAATTTGTTACGAAGTGGTTACCACATAGGATGTAATGCACAATGTTTGATTTTACTAAATTGATACATTTTGGGCGAGTTTAATGAATGGTTAGGTACAATTCTAACGCATAAAACCAATAAATTTCATCTTAAAATTAATTGATAGTATGAGCAGTAGTCCACTAACCTTATATCATAGGCACAAAGTATTTTCGTAACTTTCGATGTGGAAACTTATTATCTCCAACACGTCCTCGTAAGTGGAACTAGAGTATTGACCGAGTTGACATTTGCCCACAGGTTAGGATCGCGAGCCGAATTGAAGTTAACCGCTCTAATATCATGTCAATTTATCGTTTTATATCCGGCGGGCCTAAGTCGTGAAGGATTTGCACATCAAAATTAACCTACACATAAGACTTCGATATTTCATCCTAAAACCAATTTACATTAGGAGGAGTAGCTAACCGTTCTTATATACTAGGTATGGAGCCCACAACTTTCGAGTAGAAACTTATAATCTCCAATAAGTTTCTTGTTGAAACACGGTGGCCACAAAATTTATTATTTGCAAACACAATATATACAATTAAATATTTTTTCTGAAACAATATTTTTTATTCATACAAATATTTTATAATATTAATTAATTAGAAAGACTTAATTATTTACATAGAGTAAAAATAAACTATAAACTGATTCATCCAATCAAATTTAAAACGATTGGTGTTGAACTTTTCTTCTTTGTCTTTTCTAAACTTGTTGACTTCTGGTCTCCAACTTTCCCTAATTAGAACAAATTCGATAAATTAGATTTTTAGATGGCTTCATTTTCTTGAATAATGTTAATTTTTTGGTCATATATATTGGAGTTTTGAAATAAAAATTGAATAAAATTAATAAATGAAGTTATAAAAGTATATTTAGGGTAGTGTATATATATATATATATATATATATATATATATATATATATATATATATATATATATATATATATATATATATATATATATATAAAAAAAAAA
>BSUD01000007.1:1131152-1208071 GCA_033239045.1 Fagopyrum esculentum | reverse complement strand
ATATATATATATATATATATATATATATATATATATATATATATATATATATATATATATATATATATATAAAAAATAACAAGGTAAATATTAAAGAAGATAATAAAAAATAATCACAAATTATATAGTATCTACTAAACTCCTAAACATGCACAATAAAACTTAATTAATAATATTTTTATCAATTTAATATTATTCCAGACATATATCTTGATATCATATATCGATATCACAGAATATTACAATACATAAGTTGCAGACAA
Organism: Fagopyrum esculentum; assembly: GCA_033239045.1. Lineage (NCBI taxonomy): Eukaryota > Viridiplantae > Streptophyta > Magnoliopsida > Caryophyllales > Polygonaceae > Fagopyrum > Fagopyrum esculentum. The sequence goes on along the minus strand of BSUD01000007.1, from coordinate 1,207,808 downwards.
TTTTATTTCATATATAATAGTCTCCTTCTAGTTCATGTTGCAGCTATTAACATCATTTCCATAGGAATCCAAAGCTTTTCCGGTAATCCTGCAGATCCTCCACAACGGCACCACGTCAGCCCCCATGCTCTCATAAAACCTAATCGCATTCACATTCCAATGCGCCACCGTCCACTCCACCCTTCCCAACCCTAGCTCCGCCGCCTTTGCCACCACAGCGGAAAGCAGCATCTTTCCCATCCCATAGCTCCTGTAACCCTCTCTCACGTACAAATCCTCGAGGTGAAACCCGGGTTTCGCTAGGAACGTTGAGTAGTTGGGGTAGAAGATGACGAATCCGGCTACAACGACGTCGTTTTGGCCGGAGGCGAATTCTGCTTTTTTGGGGTCGGAGATTGGGGTGGTTAGGGTTAGGGTTTTGAGAACTGAGGTGAAATTGGATGAGGAGAATTGGGATGAGGAGACCTCGAGGAGGAAGACAGTGGTGGATTGGAAGGGAAGAGAGTTGAAGAGAGTGGCGGAGAGAGATTCTTCGGTGGCGGAGAACTGTGATTGGAGTTGGTGGTGCGCCGCTAGTTGGTGGATCAATTTGTGGATGTGAGGGACGTCGGATTTTGTCGCTAGTCGGATTCTGGTGAAGAGCGGTGCTCCGGCGGCCATTTGAGCTCGAGGGATGGGAAAAGTCTCCGGTGATTTTGGGTGGGAGTGTGGTTGTAGAGGTGGAAGAGTTTGATGAGCATTGAAAGATGCTAACAATTAATACACTACGCCAGATTTACACTCGGGCGACGGAAGAAAACCGTCACCACAATACCATTTTCGTCGCCTAATGATTCTCGCGACGGAATTTCCGTCGCCTGAGTTCCGTCGCAACATAACCGTCTCCAGAGTATTCAGGCGACGGATTTACAAACGTTCGTCACCTCATCCACTCTCTAGCGACGAACTAGCTGGCTCGTCGCCCGAGTATTGGAGCGACGGAATATTCTCTAGCGACGAAGTTGCTGTCTCGTCGCCTGAGTATTGAAGCGACGGAATTGTTTTAGGTGGCGGTTTTTTTGGTTTGTCGCCTAATTATTAGGTGACGGACTTCGTTTAATATTTCCCTCGCCTTATCTTGATTGGGCATGAAAAAAAAAATAATTCAAAACCCGCATATATATATATATTGTCAAAAGACTCAAAACTAACACTCCCATACACAAATTAGTTTTGAATCAAAACTATACACAACTTGTCATATGAGTACACTTATACTAAACCTGTAAAAAATACACAAAACCTGTCAAAATTACACAAAACCATCAAAATCTGTCAAAAAGCTACTTCAGCCTCTTCCTTTCCTCGTCTCTCTTTTCTCAACCACCTCTCCACGCTTTTCTGCATTCAAAAAGCACGTTAGGTTATCATATGATCCCTCTCTCTTTCACACTTCACCTACGCAAGTTATTACTAACCATTAGTGACAAAGTAGAGTGCCGCTGCTCGTTCAAAACCCTATGTCAGTAAATCAAGCTTGGGTGATATATATTTAGATGAGATGAGACCTAATAAATCTTCCTGCCAACTATAAACCACAGATTAATAGCTGGGCATGTGATAGGTCTCACTTAAGGTATATGACAGACCATAGAATGATTAAATCGGGAATCAGACAACTTACAAAAACAACATAAAATGCAAGAACACAGCGAACCCCATGCAAATACACAATACAAAAAGAAAAATAGAACATATAGATAATCTAATTTTGAAGGAAAAATATCTTGCTAAAACTAAAACAAAAGAATCAGCAAAACGTTATGCACATGCACATGACTAAAAATTGCAGATATAAAAAGCACAACGAGGGAAGGGTGGAGAGTCATACTCCTCATTTGAAGCATCTGGTAGTGGAAATAGGGGTTCCATATCCCAATCCCGTGAATGAAGCGTACCATCTTGGAGACATTAAATGCACCAAATCATAACCAAAAAAATGGTATCACTTATTATCTTTTAGTAACAAATAAGTCCCCAAACGCAAAACGCAAACAGTTGAAAAGTTGAATAAACTAAAAATTCTTATGTGTTCAACCTTCTAATTACTTCAGCCCCATTTCATTTGAAATCTATTCTTAAAAATGTGGAAATCCTGATAGGACTAAATAAATAGGCTTGCACTATAAACTCCCATGTGAAAAGATGGCAAGTTGAGGATCTGTTTGGTAGGAGTCGTATGACTACAGTCTTGGGAATCAGGTTAGAACAAGGAATAGGTCAAAATGAACCATTATTGTTGGTTGGTATCCGTATGTGATTGTAATGAGCCATTAAGACTTGTTGTTTGGTTGGATTTGAAATTTGGACCAAGGAATCAAATCTTCTTTGATGCTTTGTACCACTTTTCTTCATTTCTTGAAAGACTAACAGATAGCAAAAGACCCTCTTTTCCTTGCAAGTTTAAAAAAAATAGAAGGCTCAGATTTGGAACACGAAATTTGGGGGAAAACTGAAGATCAAAGTTCATGAAACTACGATGAGAACATGGAAATATATTATCTGCCTGCACAAGTACACGTTAGGCAAAACCAAAATAATCAATTTACCAATAAACTAGTCACTTAACCAAAATATTTCCGTTCACAATGATAAGCAGTAAGAATACAAGGTTTTGCAAAATGGTAAGGTACATGAAGGAGATTGAAGCTACCTTCACTACTTCTGTTCCACCATTTTGAATACGGTTTGTCAAGTAATTGATCTCGTCAGTGGTAAAAGAGCTAGGAGGTTTAACCTGTATCATAAAATGTTCAGAGAATTGTACAAATCGAATGTATAAAAAGCCTATACAGATTTTTGGATTTAGACCTGAGAGAGCAGAGGTAAAATTGTACCCCCAGCATGACCTCCCACAACTGGGACATCCACAATGGTTGGGTCCAGACCCAAAACCTCTGCCTGTACAAGGTAAAGAGAAGAACAACAAGAACTTCAAGACTAAATATCAGATACTCTTTTGGTTGAATATATGTACTGATTTATGCAGTTATATGACATCAAATTCTATTCCTCTACCTTCACACAAGATTTAGAACACAATTATAAAGGGTGAGATACGAAGTTTTAGATTAAAACAAGAGGCAAACCATAGGCATACCACAAAAGTATTTGCTCTGAGCGAAGAAGCAAACAAGTAACGTGGTCGTCTACTCGGCTCAGCGGAGAAGAGTGAGCGGAGAATAGAGAAGCGGGCAAGTCGCAAGTCGCAATTCGCAAGCAGAAGCAACCCTAATCGTCGTCGTCTGTGAGCCGAGAAGGCAAGAACGGAGAAGTAGGGCTTGCTTTTCGAGAGAAGAGAGAAGACTCAGAAGAGTGGTGAGCGGCCGTGAAAAGTGAAGGCGAGAAGACTCGGAAGAGTGGTGTTATCTTATTAGATCTAGGGTTTCAGTTTTTTCATACACTCGGGCGACGGAATAACATGTCCAGATTTACACTCGGGCGACGGATGGCAGAATTCCGTCGTCTTATTACATTCTGGTGACGGGAGTAAAAAACCTCCGTCGCCTGATTGGAATGAGGTGACGGAACTGAATATTCGCCGCCTCAATTTCTTAAGGTGACGGATGCAAATTGTTTCGTCGCCCGAGTTGCAATATGGCGTAGTGATATAAGGAGGTGTTTGGTTGTTAAACAAAACTAAATATATATTTGAATAAATATTTTTTTAATTTTTTAATAGTATAATAATTTTTTGTTACCTTATAAAAAAATAAAAATAAAATTTCTTAAAAAATCCTTCAAATTATACTCTTAAAAATAATAAATAAAAAACAACATTAAACTTACTCTATTAAAAAACAAAACGGGTGAAAATATATGTTCGGTAGCAGTCAATAATATTGTATTCGATGGCATTAATTTTAACTTATTGATTTTTAACATTTTAAGCTAAATGGTGAACTTACTCTGATCTTCATGGTCGATTGCATGCACCTTTAATATTAAGATGTGTGGAATATATTGTCACACATGATAATACACGAACCTAATATATATGTGTTAGGTAGGGTTACTTTTCTTATCGATAATTGGTTTTAGGATGAAACCCGAAGACTGTGGGTAAGGTTCACTTTACGTGCTTCTCTTCCACGTACTCGGATTATAAACACATAATTTAACATTTAAGTTCCATGAATAGACAAACATTTCTTATGTGACTCACGTTAGCTTTTACTCAAATTGATAACCTTTTTCTTCATTTGTTTTTACTAATTTTGTTAACTATCGATTTTAGCCCCTACTTTTTTATAACTTTATTTTATGTCCCTACTTATATATACTTCACTTTATATATGTTCAACAACATGACAGCTGCACAAGTTTATTTTAGATGTGCTAAATAGGTGAACGTTTGTTATTTTTTGGGTACATTTATTCAACCACATTGTTTATTATAATATCTAGATGATTGTCTTTTATTTAATGATAACTTTAAATGGTCATATATATATCACAATTGCACAAGTTTATTATTTGTTATGTAATTTCAATAATAGACACAAGGTTATCTTAACAAAGACGTACATATATAATATGTGCACTCAATGACCACGTACAACACTTTGCAATACTAAGAAACTAAGAAAGATTTCTTACAAACATGAAAATTAAGAAACTTCACAGAATTTTCATTGAGACCTAATCGTCCTTTTTTTTTTTTTGAAAACTTATGTATATATATCCAGAAGCAGGGGGTTACAAAGCAACTAGCTTAGTACAAGATCATGAGCCCAAGAACTAAAGCCAGGCATGCTAAGACCAAAATGCAAAAGAAGAGAATAGATGAGGGAGATGACAAAATTAATGTTGATGGAAGCTCAAGCCAAGGATCTTCGCCCAGTTCAGAGAGCTCCTAGAACGGTTCTTCCACTTGAAAGAAAATGAGCTTTAGTAATGTTGATGATGTTGTGAGCACAGGCGGTGGGATGTGTGCTTTTGTTGTTGTAGAGGAGATTGTTGCGAGCCTTCCAAATGAAATAAATGTAGCTAATCATAGTAGAAGCACGCACATTGGTGATAAGATCGTCTTTGATCAGTGGAACGGTGCGAAGCCAGGTCCAGATGCAGTCACTGTAAGGAAGTGGATGGGGAATCCTAAGCCAGGCAGAGATGATGTTAAGGACAGTCTGCGCATAGGAACAGTGGTGAAGCAGGTGAGTCTCATCCTCCGGGTAAAGGTTGCAAGTTTGACAGGTATTATCGGTGACAATGTTCCAATCATTCAGTTTGGAAAGGGTCGGAAGGCGGTGATGGCTGGCAATCCAGGCGATTGCACTGCATTTAGGTGGGCAGGGAGTTGTCCAGATAATGCTGTATTGGTAGGGTTGTGATGGTGCCGGCGGGGACCAACAGAGGTTGAAGGCAGCAGCAGTAGAGAATTTGTTGTTGGTGGAAGTGGTAAGGGTGATGAAGCGGTCGCCAGGCATCCTCGTCCACAAATTTTCAAAGCTAATGTAAAATGTGTTATTTGATGAGATTTTATGTAGCTTATGAAAACTTTTTCTTAGTGTGTGTTTGGTATGCATTAGAGATTATTATTTTCAATAATCTATCAATAATTTGATATTTTAAGTTGTAGATGATTTAAATTTTGGTCAAATAATCCTCAAAATAATCTTAACAAAAATAATACTCTAATAACCCCTTATAATATGACATACCAAACACAACCTTAGTCCACAAATTTTCATACAGAAAGCTTACAAAGTTTATAGTAAATTATTGTATAATATGTTATAAAGTTTTGGGTAGTTTTACACGTACGTCAACTATAATAAGTTTTGTTATTTCAAACCGCCATCAATTGTATTAAAGAAAATAAGTTCGTTCAAACGACTATCAATTTAAGCTATCTAATAAATTTTAGATTCAGTTATCAATAAGCTTCAATTTCAACTCTAATACACTCAGGGTTCTAAAAAACCCTAAAAAGTACGACATCAAATAATTCAAATCTCGGACAATTATATATGATAAAATTACGATTAGAAGGAATAACAAACAATTGAAAATCGGATTATATTATTTCTACTCGAATATGATTCTCGATTAAAAATGATTGGTGAAATATACCAAATAAGAGAACATTAGAAATCTCCATACAAAATCGATAAGATAGCATAAGTAGATGATTTATATTTTTTTACAATATAATTGTTAAATAAAATTTAATATTATACATGAATTTCTAATAAATACAACATGTGCATGACACATTGACAACGTCCCCAAAAGTTTAAACATTGAATTCTTATATGATGATTTGAAACTTTTAAATATTATTTAAGGATTTACTTACCAGTTGGGCTGGGCCAATCTTAGGCCCATAAGCCGAACTTATATTTCCAGTTGACAAACATAGTATCAATGAGATCCGGGTGAGGTGTTATTGGAGCAAGCTTCTTTGGAGGCGTATGGTCAAGCTATGTTTATCGGAAGACTGTTGAGATGTAAGGAAGAATGTGTTATGTGTCGATAACACAATAGTGGTAAAACTGACGTATAAGTTTAAAGGTTATTGTTATTGTCATTTGGTTTTAAAATGGAAGTCGTGCACTTATATGTATGTGCTGCGGGGGTGATCCGTATTCTTCTCGATATAGACAAGAAGCTTCAAACAAACACAAACAAGCAAATCAAGAAGGGGGAAACGGACTGAATTGAAAAGGTAAAAACGAAAGGAAAAGATTGGAAGATAGAACCGAAACTGATTAGGTAAAAACCCTTGGACTCGAGACCAAGAACCAATCCGCGGAAACAAATCCGACCCTGTCTTATACAACTCCACACAATCGATTTAAGAATCGAGAACACCGAGTGGATACTTATGAAAACTTTGAAACACCAATCCTGAAGAAGATTGACACACCAAGAACAACTAAGTCAATCTGTTCAACAACCTCACATGAAACCATATTCAACTCAAACTCTCTTTGTATTTGATGGAAAACGTGAAAAGCTATCATGAACAACGTGTTTCCATTTTCTTATCAAATTCTCAAGTGTCAATTAAACCCAAGGAAGAAGTCTTTTATAAGTCTCTTGAACCCTCCTTCTAAGTAAAAGAAAATATTTAAAATTACAATAAAATTCAATGTTTACAACATAAATAAAATGTGCAGCATTGACCTTAATTGAGGCCTGTGTGGTGTTGGGCTGGACTTGAAGCATGTTGGCAATAGACTTCTCTTTGCGTGACTATGCATGCATGGAATTGGACGTATGCATGAAACTAACCAATGTGGCTAGAGTTGGCTTGGTCGTGTGGATAGCACCTTGCAAGGCCAAGTTTCCAAGCATTTTGGTCACCTCTTGTTGGAGTTCTTTTGATCTTGACCTCGTGATGCGTCCTTCTATAGATGGTCCGTCGTCAGTATGGTTCACCGAACCCACGAATATAAGAAAATAAACAAGCAAACGAATCCTTAAATCGGGTGGGGTGGACAATTTTAGGTGATGGATCGGAAGACGGTCAAGGTCATCCACCCGTCACCCGATCCATTGTCATCCTTATTTTCGTGTTTCGGTGACTCATCATCGAGATAGACGGACTCTTAGAGTCGTGAGGGCGTATGGTCAAGGTATGTTCATCGTAAGAGCAATGTTGAATCTAGTGGATAAGCTACTCCGGCCATATTGCCAATTGTTTTTGAGAAGGAACCACTGTATGTATGGGTAACCGGAGAGAAGGATATAAGAACACATGTGATGAACTACTGTAGCTGAACTAGAAAAGTATAGAACACATGTGATGATAGAAAGGATTTATTGTACTATATGTATACTATGATTCCCTTCTTATGTCACCAAAAGGCACGAACATAGGATATAACCCTAAAGGGTACATACTCAAACACAATCACTTCCCATTCTTTCCTACCCTCCAGTTCAAAGAACGAATTTCATGTCAATCAATCAAGGCAACTCCATTTTGGCCCAAGAAACAAACAATAACATACAGAAACATAAATGGAATCAAACCTAGCAAATTGGAAGAGGAGCACCATTCCATTCCTTCAAGCACTCCAACAATGGATCAATCATCTTCCCCTTGGTAATGGCAGTGAACACCTTATCAAAGTCCTCACCAGGTGATCTAGTCTTCTCTCCTGTTAACAGACTCGTACCGAGCTTCTCCCTTATGAACCTATACAACGGGTATGACCTGCATTCCTTGATCCTGTTCGGGATATCGCAAGCTCCGTTGTCGTACTTGCTTCTTGCTGCTTCAACTGCCTTTGGTAATGCTGCCTTTAAGGCCTCCTCGAATTCTCCTATCTTGTGGAAGATTGAATTCTCATTGTTCTGTTGTTCTAAAGCGTGATCCACCAGCACCTGTCTGAGTTTCTGCATTAGGATGTAGTTAGGGCTGCAAGGATCGTCAATGTAGGCGAATACGTATTCGCGGTCTATAATCCTAAGCAGGTCTATGGTGACTTTGGCATCCAACACCTTCTTTGATACTTGGCTGATTGTGTTCTTGACGGTGCTCCTCATAATCTCCTCTAGGTGCCTGAGATCAATTGCTTGGCATAAAGCCACCATGAATGTCGATGACATGAGCTGGAGAATCTCAACTGCTTCTGCTGTCTTTCTAGATGAGATAAGACCTAGAGAATTCACATCCTGATTGTGCTGCTCTGCACTCTGGACATGGTTGGTTACGGGATTTGCCAAAAACTGTAGTTCTGAGCAGTAAGACGCCATTGCGATCTCCGCTCCCTTGAATCCATAGTCCAAGCTAGGGTTTCTCCCACCGGAGAGATTCGACGGCAATCCGTTGTTGTAGAAATCGTTCACGAGCTCAGAGAATTGAGCAAACATCAACTTACCGATTGAAGCTAAGGCGAGCCTGGTGTTATCCATCGAAACTCCAATCGGAGTTCCCTGGAAGTTTCCACCGTGTAACGCCTTGTTTCTGGAAACATCAATCAACGGATTATCGTTCACGGAGTTGATTTCTCTTTCAATTGATTTCGTAGCTGCTCGGATCACCTCAATCTGAGGTCCTAGCCACTGAGGCGAGGTCCGAAGAGCGTAGCGATCCTGTTTTGGCTTTTGTAGAGGATCCATTTCATGGAGTTTTTCTGCGTGCTTCACGTATCCAGATCCGTCCAAGATGTGCTCCATTATCGCAGCCGCTTCAATCTGGCCGGGATGATGCTTCAATTTGTGAGTCAAGTGATCGGTGAACTCAGGCTTTCCGTTCATGACCTCAGCGAAGAGCGCAGAGATAATCTCAGATGTCAGAGCTAGAAGATTAGCTTCAAAGAGAACAATGGAAGCAAGGCCAGATCCAACTGCGGTTCCATTGACAAGCGCGAGTCCTTCCTTCGGCTGAAGTTCAAAGAATCCGGAATCAACACCTGCGAGACGGAAGGCCTCGGCAGGGCTGATTTTGCGACCATCGGAAGTGACGGCGACGGAGTTTGGACGGCCGGTTAGAAGTCCAGCTATGTATGAAAGAGGGACTAAATCGCCGGAGGCAGTGATTGTGCCTCTGAGAGGGAGGCACGGAGTGATATTGTGGTTCAGGAATTTAGTGAGAGTTTCGAGGATCTCAAATCGAATGCCGGAGTAACCTTGCAGGAGAGTGTTGATCCTTACAAGCATGGCGGCTCTGGTGGAGGAGTGCGGCAGTGTATGGCATGACTCCGTTCCGTTACCAAAGACTCCAGAATTCAAAAACCTGTGTGATCAAAATTGGAATAATTAAGAAAAATCTTATTAAATTGTGAATATTAATCTATATATTTCATATACATATTTCATTTTTTAATTAAGAAAAGGTTTTTTTTAATTGGTTCAACCTCGTTCTCTTTTTAACCATCCATATATTGAACACATTTTCAAGTCCACCTAAAATCTAGGCTCAGTTAAATTAACACTACATTGTTGCTATTTTGGTCAAATTATTCGGAAAAGGTTTGGTCAAACTCGCTCACTCACTAAAAGAACCGTTTAAAAACATCTTTCAACACTAGGTGAGAATCTATGTTCGGATTTAGACTCGTTTATAAACGAGCAGACATCGAACATACTAAAGCGGGTTTGGTTAGCATTAGCATAATACTTAGTTATGAAATCATAGTTATGGGGAAAAAAAATTTACATCATAAATAGTACTGATGCCTTCTTACTAATATTCACAAAATTTTTATTTTTTTTAAAAGTACTATATAGAGAAGAAAAAATAAGTGCAATTTTGATAACTAGGCCTTTTTGAAAAACTATAATAGACACTGGGCTTTATAATATTTCAATTAAGTAAATATACTCTACACACTCTTCCCTCAAGGTGTACATTTTTACTAGTCTAGTAAACTAAATTGTTTCAAAAAATAAATAGTTTTTTTTGGTGTGAAAAATAAATAAATTATGAGCTGGTATTTCTGGAACTTTATTAAAAGCCTGGAGTGGGCCCACTTAATTATAACTTGTATTTTGGGCTTTTCTGCAGGCTAATGGGCCCACAATATGGCCCAAGATTATTTTAGTCCACAGAAACTACCAACTTTAGACTTGAGATGTACTTCTGAGTCAATAGATTTGGCCCCAGGGCCCATACCACAAACAGACAGTGATATAAAGGATGCATCAGAGAATTTAATATGAATATTACATCAAATTTTAATACACAATGAGTATTATGTTTTTAGTTTATAATAATTGTAAATCTTAAAACTAGTATTTCAAAATATAATTACATTTAAAATTAGAAAGAAATAAAAAAGTTTAAATCTTGTGTAATTAAATTGTATACTAAATAATAAAAAAAATTGCAACCTTTATTTGCATTTTTTTCTACTGGAACATGACCAACTTTTGTCACTATATATTTCCAATATTTATTAATTTATACATAAATACATATCTTCTTTTGTAGTCTAACGTATAAATTGTCATGAAAAATGCTTACATTGAAATATAATTATTTTATTTACAAATCTTTTTCCTATATATTTTGAACTTTATTTTGTTAAATCTCTAACTTCCAACTACTATATATTCGGACATGATTATCATCAAAAAGTGCTCATCTAAAACTAAACTAAATTACACCTATCTTCAATTATATATTATCTAATTACACTATTTTTTAGCTTTTTAAAACAAACTATTACATTAATTAAGAGATCTTATAATAAAATTTTTGTCCATAATTAATGCATCCACAATTTAGGTTTAAAACCCCATATATGATAAATAAAAAAAATTGCAACCTTCATGATAAACTATCCTAATATAAGATATCGTAAATATGGAATCAAATATAAACTATCCAAATATAACTAAGATACTATACGATATTATCTCTAATATCTTATATATAGAGAGAATAGATCACCGTATACATAGTATAAATCATATGAGAACAAGCTTATCGTGTAACCATGAGAACGGACGTATTATTCGTAGTTATTATTAATTATGATATCTACTCTAAATCTCGAAACTTATGAGAACGAACGTATTATTCGTAGTTATTATTAATTATGATATCTACTCTAAATCTCGAAACTTAATACTTACCGGCTGAAGGTGCTAAATTTGTCCATAGTACGTACGAGTATATATATATAAACTCGTACGTACTACGGACAAATTTAGGGTGTATATGTATATAAAAAGAAAAAATAATAATAATGATTAAAGTTTAAGTTTACCTAATAAGCTCTTTTTGAAGAGCTCCGCCTTGTTTAGTCCTGCGATGAGACGTAGCTCCAAATCCAGTGGTGACCCCATAGCTATCCGTACCTTTATTCATACTATCCATAACCCAATCACTACTGGCTTTAACTCCAGCCCTAGCCGCCTCGGCTAGCTCCACCGTGGCTTCACCCTCATCCGCAGCGGCAATGGCGGCGACCTGAGCGATCGTCAACGTTTTTCCGGCGAGTTTGACAATTGGTTTTCTAAACTCCTCAACCATTTTCCTAATCTCATCGAGATGACTCCCCTTCATCGCTTCCGCCGCCAACCCCCAGTTCAACGGATCTACATTCACCGCCGTTCCGTTTCCCAGACAGAATCCGTTACCGTTCCCGTTACCGTTGGTATGGCCGTTGATCTTGACGGAATCCATTTGGATCACGGGAATCGTGGGAGGGGGTTGAGTTATTCTCCGATCTTTGGGGATCTGAAAGGGTTTGAGGAAGAAAGTGAACTACTTTGGCGGGTTTTAATAAGGAAGGGGGTTGGTTATGAGCATTGAGTGTTGGGTGAGGTGGATGGGATTTTTTGTTAGTTGAGTTAAAGAAAGCACGTGGCCGTTGGATTATCAAGGAGATGATGGACGGATTTGAGAGGTGCCACGTAGGTGAGGTCCTTGGCGGGGTAGCCGTAGGAATGTGTTTCCTCTCAAACAGTCTTCGTATATGTGGGTATTGCATGCGCTCACCTGCCTGTTTCTTGCTTAATGAACCCGGTTCAGACTTTTTTATATTTCCCTTACCAAAATCAATTCAGTTGAACCGGATCGGTTTGGATCCGGTGAAATTGGGATTGATTTTTTAATTAAACTATAAAAGGTAAGATAAAAAATTTTCTATGAATTTACTTTTAAAAAGTTTCAAATATATAGTTTCCTAATTTATAATTATTCTTTCTTCCTTCAATATCAATATTTATTTAATATTAATTGTGTGATTCTCTACTCTATACATAAACCTTAAATAACAAAAATAAGTGATAATTTATAATTTTTTCTGTAAAAAAATTTTAATAAATAAATAAAAGGTTTAGAACTTGCTTATGAAATTAAGAACTTTAAGCGGGCCGGAATTTATCAAGAGATCACTTTTTAAAGTTTAATAAATATTTTTGTCAAAATCGTCAAGGTAAATTAAAAATTTTTGTTAAAAAAATCATAATACATCAATATAATACAAGCTAAAAAATGATCCTTTATAAAGTGATTTTTAAATTTATGATATTATAAAATGTTAAATAATATAATCAATTTCAACATTTAATTCTAATCAATGGCTAATATCCTTCCAACTCCATCGTGAAGTTGCTTCTCAACTTTACCGGAGCCGAATCCGTTAACCGGGTTTCATTCTCAAATCAATCGACGATAAGAGGAATAGTTCATCGAACTTGTATACGAACGCTACCTCAAGTGCAATTGTCTACCCCAACGGAACGGACTATTATTCATGCCTGCGATTATTGTCATGAGGCCGACATGCTCGATAAGTCTAGACCGAGAGATCAAATTGTCCTCATATCACGCGAAGGAGTCAAGTATAACATAGAAGATTTCGTCGCACATGCTCGTTGGGTCCGAACCCAACACATAAGTCCAATGATTTAACAAGTGGTTTGATTTGGAAAGAACCGGTTAGGTCGTGTGAAATTTAGACCGTGTTGGGTTGAACCCTATTACGTATGCTTACTACTAAGTCATTATTATATATTTCTAATTAGAGATTTGGTTCAGCAGTGTGATAGATCTACAGATAATCCATCGACCTACTACGTTACCATTAATTGTCAGATGAACAACCATGTCTTAATCAGACTACATTTAGAAGAATAAATTGAATTAAAAATATGACCTAAAAATTGGACCAGAGTTTAATTTCAACAATTAGACCAAATCTTACGTCCAGGCTAACTACACCTGTAATAATAATAATAATAATAATAATAATAATAATAATAATAATAATAATAATAATAATAATAATAATAATAATAATAATAATAATAATAATAATAATAATAATAATAATAATAATAATAATAATAATAATAATAATAATAATAATAATAATAATAATAATAATAATAATAATAATAATAATAATAATAAACCTTGTAATCAAACTAATTAAAAAGTCGATAAAATGTTGATTTTTGTAATCGATGAAGATAATGTTAAAAATCTGATAGCTTTATTGCAATTGTTTTCAAAACAAATTTATATATTAATAGATTTTATTTTCAAATCAAAATTATTAATTTATATATTGAATAAATTATAATAAAACGTTGAATTTTGTTGTAATATTATAGTTATTTATTTTAATATAATTTATGAAATATATGGAAACTACGTAGCTAGCATTCTTATCTTGCAAATCTACTTGAGTTGGATGAAATTAAATGCGATGAACAAAGTTTTAAAAAAATTTGGTAAAGGGAAAAACAATATATAAATCAATGACAATTAAAATTATAATACAATAATGAGTCGTTGTTTACTTGGTCGATGATAAGAAGATTTTAGTTGAGATTTGGGTCGGAGGTTGTTGAGGTGGATCGAAGGCCATTTTATGGTTAGATTTGCGGTCAGGTTTAAATTCACATGTGAAGATTGAGAGGGCAATTTTGGTAACTAGGCCTTTTTAAAAAACTATAGTAATAACTAGGTTTTTTAATGTTTCAATTAAGTAAATATACCCCAACCTTTTGTATTTATTTTCAAATTCTACACACTTTTCTCTCAAGAGATACATTTACTAAACACAAAACTAAAAAAAGTCTAGTAAACTAAATTGTTTCGATTGAGGAGGGCTGAGTTTAATTTAGTTTTTTTAAGTTTAAGTTTATAAGGAAAGGATACGAGTTTACAAAAAGTCTACTAGACTAGAAGGTAATTAAAGACAAATAATATAAAAGATTACAAGATTAGAGGAGGTGGATTCATAGGATTTTGGTCCAAGAAGTTGATTCAAGAGATCGGTCCTTCCAGTGATTGAAAACAAAGTTATTGGTCATGAGAATGATGTGTTGTCATAAGTGATAGAATTCATATTGTAAATAGAATACAATAGAGGGCACCCTATGTAATTATTGTAAAGCCTGTGTGGTCTATACTGATAACATATCTGCAACATACCTTGTCAGCAACCCGGTTCAACATCAACGAACCAAGCATATCGAGATTGACATTCACTTCGTCAGAGATAAGGTTGCCCGCGGTCATGTCCGTAATCTCCACGTCCCTTCGGCTTTTCAATATGCAGACCTTTTTACAAAGGGTCACCCGAGACAGTTGTTTCTAGATTTTAGATACAGTCTTACTGTAATGCCTCCTCCAGTTTCGACTGCGGGGGTATGATAGAATTCATATTGTAAATAGAATACAATAGAGGGCACCCTATGTAATTATTGTAAATACGTTTATTATAAATACCATTCATCTGTCGATGGAAACCCGGAGGGGAACATTATTCATATTCTCACAATAAGAGATAGCGGGGATTGAAATTTTGTTTAATCCTAGTGAAAAGTATGTTTAGACTAGGGTTTGGATAACTTGGATAAGAATTTAGGGCTCGTTTGGAAGCGGAATCATTTTCGGTAACAGAATGATTCTGAATCAATTAAAAACTATGTTTGTTTAGAAGTCTTTTAACACATTAAAGTAACCTCATCATTTTTATTTTTTTTTACCCTTATCCGATTCTATTACATTTTCATTTACACCGCTCTAACCAAACGAACACTTCAAATATTTTTGTATACTTATGGGGCTAAACATTCTAGTTCTAAGGCTAGTTTCATTGTATTCTAAAGAAATAAACAACGAATTTAATTCACATACACATAAACTTATTTGTCAGCGCTCAAACTTAATCTCAATGATTATTCTTTACTCCATCCAAATTTGACATGAATTTCAATCGGCACAATCGTCCTACACTAAGGGTCCGTTTGGTTTTAACTCCGGAATCGGAGACGGAATGGAAATGAATCTAGTCCATACGTATACCCTTGTACATGGAAGTTTTTGGAATCATTCGTTGTGGTTTGAAGTAATTGGAGTAGAGTTTGATTACTTTTGATACCCTATAAGGTAACAAAATGTGGGAAAACAAGTGCATTTTGTATTAAACCACAAGGAACAATTCCATAAAATTTCATAAATAAGGATATACATATGGACTAAATTCGTTTTCATGCCGTTTCCATTTCCGAAATTTGAACCAAACGGAACACATTATATAGACATATCTTAAAATATAAGTTAATGTTTATGGACAAGCAAATACACTCATAACTTATATATTTATTTCAAAAAGAGAATTTATATTCACTATACAAAATTTTTAAATCAAAATGCTATAAACCGATAGACCAATTAACCATCATATTTTAACAAACAAAAAAACACCAACTAACATAAGTAGGGAAAAAAACAAAACAAGGATAAAGATAGAACGAAGAGCAAAGTCACCCTCAACCTGCGTACATCTATATCACTCATTCATAGTATTTGTAATTGAGTTACAATTTTAAATTAAATAATCTATATAAATATTATTAAAATCTGACAATTTAAAATTATAGCACGAGAAACATTGCTTGTATAAAATTTTTGGCACAACAAAAATGCCCTATTTGGAGGTAGGTTGCCTTCAAGACTGTAAGTTACAACTTAGTATATATCAATGTATCTCACTTCCGTCGAGTTTGGACCATTTTTTTACTCGTCGCTACGAAGATCGGTTGCTTTTTGAACTTCAATATTATCGAGAGCTTTCATACTTGTATTTTTTTACATGTATGCAAAACGGAAAATACCGTAGCCCACTATATATAATTCCGTTTGTTCAAAACGATTTTACGTCTATTATGTACACAAAAATTGTTATTATGGATAAATTAGTGTACTTTGTTAAATGGTTTGATGTCAATTTGTCGTAAACAATTTTTTTTTATCAAATTAAAGAAGAAAATTTTTTAGTGAAATTGTCCATTAAATTATAACACAACTCCAATTGTTAAATTAATAGTACAACACGTGAGCTTATATTTAAGAAAATAAGTTTAACGAGCTAATATTTAAAAAATAAGGAGATTATCGGGGTTTTTTATATTAATTTCAACTTGAATAATTGTAATTATCAGGATTATCGTGGGATAGTAGTCCAAAAAATCTAACTGCTATATCTGTTTGGTTGGAGTATAAAATGAAAATGGTTAAGGAAAAAAATAAAATGAAAATGATTATGTTATTTTCACGTATTAAAAAAAACTTCTAACGTTCCAATTTAGTCGTAAAATTAACTAGACCTTTGATTGATTCAATAAATATTTTATTTGTAAAAATGATCCTTAACAATCCAAGCATGTCTTTAATAATTAAATTTTAATAAAAAAGGAGAAGTGTTTTTCTACAACTTCACGGTACCTGAACCCTAACACAAGATAGGAAAAATATGTCTAACTAAACGTCAAAGTCTCAGTCCATTCTTACTTGTAGTTTATTTGTGTTTCATTTATTTTTATAAACCTAGGGTTTAATTTTTGTAGGCGTTTACTTGAAAATGAGATTATTTCTGTACGGGTTTATTTGAGTTTATAAACCACTCAAAATTAAATTTCTCATACCAAACTTATTTTTTCTTTTCATTAGATGTGTTTATTTTCGTTTAAAACGCGATTTTAGCCTTGTGCTTTTCCATCTTGATACTTTGTGCTCATCGCTGGGTATTCAACGTTATTCTTCAATTTTTTAGAAAAATAATTGTCTTTTTAAATAAAATAAATTCCAAGTAAAGACTTTCTTGATTTATCATATAAACCTGTTAAAAAATAAACATTAAAATAAACTATAAATCTATATAAATTTATCTAATTTATAGAAAAAAAACTATACGCAAATAACCATTAACTTAATCACCTTAAATACAAATGATTATCGATATCACATGCAGCCATGCAGGTACCCTCGTGCCCCCAACTAACCCTCTTTTGTAGTACGCAGTCTCTCGTCTCTATGGTCAACAATATATCCCTTTAAAAAGTATCTATAAAGGGAAACAAAAGACAATTTCTTTTGTAATAATACTAGGAGAACATGCCCGTGCTCCGCACACGCGTGACTTAATATATTTCGTATTGTTATTGGATTTTTGGTTGTATGTTCGGGTTAACCGTAATAACATGAAAACCATTCCAGTATTTTTTATTTTATTTTTCTTGAAAAAAGGAAAGCGGTTCGAAACATTAGACGGCATAACGTCTAGTGAATCGAAAGATCGGAAAAATCGGCAGACGGACTAACCGTTATGAATGACACAACATAATTGAAAAAAAAACACACAAAAATACATCAAAAAGACCCGAAAGCTAAAAGATCTTCCGGGGAAAGCAGACCGATCCAGTCAACCAGAAGCGACGAGCAACAACGTCCATCTTGAAGGAAGTACACAGGGGAAAACCATTCCAGTATTATAAACCAAAATGGTAACTGTGGCTGGTTTTAAGTTTCTCAATTTTTAAAACAAAATGTAATTGTTGCTATAAAAACAAATAAATGAATTGCTGCAGCTAGTATGATATTAATCTTTATAAAAAATAAAAACAGCACCAAAATAGAGACTAATATATACAATAACATTCAAACCAAAACAAAACAAACCAAACCAAAATTAAAATTGATTACCCTCATTATCTGCAGAATAATCAGAGATGTTCTTAACATCATTATACATGACTAACACTCGCAGTATATGACACTAAGCAACTGCTCCTGTCAAATAGTGGAAATAAGAACTGATCGAGCTGAAGCAGTTACATTTGATCTATTATGTTGAGCAAAACTCTCAAGCAACCAAATGACTGAAATTCAAACATCAGCACATGGAAATGTATATTTTTACATCACTGAATCTTATGTCAGAGTTCAAACTATAGACTGATGACATTTCAAATTCAAACAACTTTAAGCAGTTCGAGTTAATGATGTAAATGTGAGCATACAAATATGAGATGGTTTACCAACCTCAGAAAGGATATCAGTAGAAACGATGCCCGTTTCTTCATCCAGTTCTCTGATTACAGCTGTTACGGGTTGTTCACCATCCTCGATACCATGCTGTGATTGGTAAGAACAGAAAAGTAAATGAAATGCAGCTGTGATGCAAAAGTGTGCATACAAAAGCTTATTAATTACAAGTACTGAGAGCAAATGAGATCATACCTGCAGGCATGTGATCTATACTAACAATCAAACATAACATAATTTTATTTTCACTTCACATCTTTCTTAAGCTTTTGTATGCACACTTCACATCTTTCTTAGACAGAAACAAAAATTAAGCACCCTTCACATCCTTCTTAGACAGAAACAATGTATCTCCATCCGAAATTTTCTGTTAATTGTACTTGTTAACAAATGGACTAAGAATCTTAGCAAAATCCTTGATATACTAAGCTTTGTCCTCTCCAACCTTCACTGCAGTAAGCATCGTGTAGATTTTTTGTTCCTCTTTTTCTCCCTCGCTTCCTAACACTACTGGCATTTCTTTGTTCCGTTGCTTGTAATAGTAAGCTTTGTCCTCTCCAACGATCTGCATTAGCCTGAAGATGATTAAACTAGTGGTTAGCCAAATAATTTTATAATTGAATTACAGATGTTTAAAATGTTTTCCTCAACAAGCACAGAAGCTTTGTTCTGTTGCTTGTCATAGTAAATTGGAAGACCGCATCTGAAGATATCCTTCTCGGATTATTTGAACCTGAAGCAATGACAACCACTAACCATCAACCACAATTTTTAGATATGGATATGGTCTACATTGACAAGACGAAGCACCTTTCCATTCACAGAAAACTGTATAACTTCTTCTATTAGTTTGGAATCCCTAAAAACACAAACATATTGAACCTGTCAAATGTTTACTTACACGTTATCAACTACTATTTTCATTAAGTTTACTCGTTGGAGAGGACAAAGCTTAGGGGCTTTCTTTGGTAGGGAGAGTATCTCAACAGTTTGATCAAATTTATGGAGAGCTACACAAATTGAACTCTGCAGCATCTCCAGAAACAACTTCATTAGGTGTGGAGAAATTGTGATCCAGGAGATGAAATTAAAGGGGAAGAGAGAGCATACCTGGTTCAGAGTCCATCAGAGAAATCGGTTCTATAAGCTGCCAAAAAAGCGAGAGGAAAACATCATACGCAAGATTTCTTCATCAAACGGCCATGGAAGACGACGGGAAGGAAGAATGTAGGGAATCAGGCGTCTGTAGAATAGAAGGCAAACTTCAAGATTTAGTTTCGGCCCAATTGAAGGCAAACTTGTCCCCTTTAAACGCGGCCCAATAAATGAGATTCGAGCCCAAAGCCCATCAAACTATATTTATAAATTTTAAAAAACCCAATCAAATCTTATCTTAATTGAAAAATTATATCTTCACAAGCTATAATGATATCTGTAATTTCATAAATCCCCTAAAATCCTAAAAAGTACGTATAGATTAGATTTCAGTTTTATCTTTTTTTTTTCTATATAATATTCTTCTCTCACAATCTTCTTCCAGCCTCAAACCTCCGAAAACTTCAAAAATTTTGCAGGTTCTTCAATGGCGTCTCTAGCACCGGAACACAATGCAGGTTCTTCCATGGGATCTCCAACACCGGCATACAATGGTGTCCCTTCTCTTTCTCTAGGATCCAACGTCTCATCAAGACCCGGCGACGAGAATCAAGAAGCGGGAGACAATGTCATTGCTGCTAAGCGTCCGAGAGGCCGACCACCAGGATCCAAAAACAAGCCAAAGCCGCCGCAGATTGTCACCGTCAGCACGGAAAACGGTTTAGCGAGCTACGTCTTTGAAATAGCACCCGGCGCTGACGTCGTAGCTTGTCTGGTCAATTTCGCTAAGGTCAAGGGAGTGGTATTAACCGTACTCCACGCCACCGGCTCCGTCAACGCCGTCAACGGAGTAATTAGCTTCCGACACAGTGGACCGATAAGTGGTTGTTTCGATATCGTCTCGTTTCATGGAACGTATCCCGTTGGATCTCTACGCGATCCGAGTTTTACCATGTGGATGGCACCTAGTACTAGACTTCCAGGAAATTTGGTCGGAGGAATTGTCACCGGACCGATTATAGCAGCGGGACCGATTATAGTAACGGCGGGGATTTTCTCCGCCTCCACATTTTATAAGCTGCCGTTGGAGGATACCAAGAATGAGAATCTTGAACCGGGTTTGATTCAATCATCAGAATCCGGTTCCGGTTCGTATTATCTTGGTTTCGGTAACACGTCGACCATCTCAGGTTGGACGGAAAGGCCACAGATTACCCAAAATCTTTGGATTAATCAACTTCATCACGATCAGGAACAACTACCACAACAGAATGGCTGCTGTAGACGATGACTTCAATCTTGAAGAACAATTTTGAACTTTATGATTTTATTGTTTTGTTAGTTTATTACTATTGTTAGTTGATTTTTTTTAACAATATTCAAAGAGCGATGTAGTTTAGTGTTTTAACCTGTATAAATTGCGGTCACCCTCCAACATCTTTGCGATGTAGTTTAGGGTTAGGGCAGAGCGTCTTCATCCATGACTGTCAGCTGGTGTCTCCTGAATGAGATTCGAGCGTCTTCATTCAAAGAGCGATGGAGAGTTCTAGAAGCACCATTTGGGGATTGGAGTTGATGCTCAAAGGGGAAGGCCATCGATTACTGGAATGAAGTCGTCCCTGTTGTTGGAGGTGTAAGTCCGACTACGATACGCTTCTTTAATGGTTGTTCTTGCTCTAGTCGTCCTTTCTTCCAATCTCATCTGAACATTCTCAATTAAACAAAATCCATGAAAACAGATGAAAGAAGAAATTAGATTCTTAACAAATCTTGAAAAAGTACAAAATTCATGAAAGAAGAATTACAATCTGCTTGTCTCACAAAGCTCGCCTGAGCTTTACCTTCTTCTCTGCTCAAGCTATGCGAAGGGAAGCTTCAATGTCTGACTTTCTTAAAGAACGCGTTTGAAGCCGTGGGAAGTAGATGTGGCCATGGTTAAGGCTAGCGATTAAAGTTGGGCTTTGCTGAGAGGAAAATGAGCGCTACTAAAAGCAGCTTAAAAGCCCAATGGGCTGGTGACGGGACAAAAAGCACGGTACGGTAGCATTCATCAACTCAAACTTCGAATATTGTTATTCGTACCACATGTTTCGTGCTATTTGTATCCGTGGTCCGGCTACGCTTTGCGTACGCGTAGCAATAAGTTGATTTCGTTCAAAAAATTCAGGAAAATGGCTATACATACGCAATGCGTAGTCGTCCATATCAAAAATTCCGATAAAAATACTAAGGAAAATGGACTACGGCTACGCGAGGTATAGCCGTACCCCAGATACGTATAGCACGAAACCGTGGTACGAATATCAATAACCCTCGAACTTATAATGTATATAAGATTATAGTAGACGATGAGTTAGGTGGCTGCAACTGAGATGAGTAACATGAGTTCAACCTATAACAACATATACTCCGATATTAATATAATTAAGTATTATAGTGATTGGAATGTCATGACTCACCTAATGCTACCTTTATTATGATCTATATTGGAATTTGCTAATTAATTAATACAAAAAATATCAACTGTTAGACTAACCACTTCAATATTATTACAGATTATTCATCAAATAAGAATTATATATTGGATTTTTCCTCTTTCTTTATTTTATTGTTTTTTTAATTTTTCAATAAAAAATAAATTATAATTTTATTTCCTTTTTACAAAAATTTTGTTAACAGAGTTGATACCTTTGACGAAAAATGTAAGAATAGACACTTAGAGAAAAATATCGAAAACTTGAGGGTATCAAAATGATTTCAAAACTTAGTGGATATCAAGAAGAAAAAAATTGAAATCTCGAAGGTATCTGGATGTCTTATATATATATTCACATCTAAAGTGGATATATTTAGAACCTATTATATAAGATTTCATTATCAATTTTATGATATATAAAATTTTATTGGATTTATGTGTTGAACTTGAATCTTATTAAAAAAAAATTATTTTTTTATATTCTACAAGTCTATATGACGGGAAGGGGATGCTGCTTCTGGATTTCTTCCCAAAATCAATTGACAATAGAAGCAGTAAGACTCATCTGCATTTGTTGAGTTTTTAATAAAGCCTATAAAAAAAAATTCACTCATCAAATTAAAATTAAAAGATAATAATAGTAAAAGTTGCATAAAAAAAATAAAAACAATCATGTATCAACCCTAAAAATTTGTATGTTCGATGGTATTAAAATATCATCACGTTTAGAGTCACGTGCTCCGCACGTGGTTTTGGGCCCAACTCTTCTTAGAACAACTAATGGGCTTTTTAGCTTACCTATTTAAGTTTTCACAGCCCATTTACCCTTCAATTTTGGGCCTTGACTTGCAACGTGTTTGGAAGCCCTTTTTCTCTAAAATAATACCAATCCAAATACTGTAGAATATAAGGGCTCGTTTGGTATATTCATGATACTTACAAATCGATTTCAAAATCACTAGAATCGATTATGGTGTTTTCGCAATTTTATCATGAATTTGAATCATTTTAACGTGACCTTTCAACTCGACCCGTACAAAAACGTGTCCGTACTAGGCCATTGACCCTAACACTATATACATATATACATATATATTTATATATGTATATATATATAATCTCAAATTTGTAGAAGCCCTTCGAGGCATTGACCCTAACACTATTTTCTCGAAGAACACATAGCAAACATGCCAAACGACAACTCAACCCTAGTAAACTACAAAGAAGGACTGTATATGTTACTGTCTACAAGGTTTTAGGTTTACGACAAAAGAAGAAAAAAAACAAGGATAAATTAAAATAAAAAATGTCAATAGTGTATGTTATTATTATTTTTTATTTTTGTTTATAAATCTTCATTAATAACCATCCATTGGGATTACCCATATTAAAAGTTTACATGTTTTTATTATAATAAATAAGAACAATATTTTGCCAGTTTTTTTTTAATAGGATTACAATTGAAAAAGTTTACAAATTTCTATTTTAAAGGGTCACGTTATTTTCACGACATCAGAATTATTAATACCGACATGACGCACCTTACAAAAATAAAGCACTAACGAGACATTATATTTTTATTTAACCGGATTTATAAAGAAAGAGTTTTGAGACTGACGCACATTACAGTCACGCATTAGTTTTGAAACCGACATGAAACCGAAATATACGTCAATTTTGCATTAGTAAATCAGTCGTTGTAAGTCAACGTACAATATCCGACGCCGATTATTTAAATAAAATCTTGTTAAGGACACAACAATGAATTTACAAGATGTATTTTATCTAGTCCCCACACACACAAAATGCTCTATTTTGGATAGAATTGGAGGGAAGGGGCAAAGGTGTAATAATCACTTCACCTTGCTCAAGTGGAGAAGCACACACCACAAAAAACAAAAGGTTCCTCTTCTTGAAATAAAAAGGAAAAAGAAAATAAAAAAGTCAGCTTTGTAGTTGACTTACCCTATAAAATGTGGCAAATTTATGAGAGAGAGAGTAAAGGGAATCCAATACTCTCATCAACAAAAAGGTTTCATGTTGAGCTATATTCATTGTTACTTTGTTAGGTTGATCATGGTTTCATCTATCATGGGTTGTCAACTCTATTTGGGTTTGTATTTTTATGTGATTTTTTTTAAAATGTATTTTGGTCAAAAAAAATTCAATAGTTTTCGGGTTGTCTTGCTATTCCTACTGTGAACCGTTTACCGTTTTCTACACGATCTCTCGTGACATCAGAATTCTTTAGTTATAAAATCTCTTTTCTCTTACGAACATAAAAAAAAGTTTGTCACTGAATTTTCTAGATAGAGTGTCGTGCTACATGTTTAGAAAAATCAACTGTATTGCTGACCGATTTATTTATTTGGAAATTTCGAACCCCAACACAACCTTTTTTTACGATCACGAATTTCGTATTATCATTTGCAGTGATCCTTTATAACGAACTATCTATAGAATTTAACCTACTCTACATAGCACACGACCTTCCGTGACGTTCCGTCAAGGTTTGTCAAACTTTTATTTGGTATTATAGTGGTTTGATAACAACTCAAATTTTAGCCTAAAAAACATGTGACTAGATATAAAAAAACTAAGATTATGTGCTCGTTTGTACATAGTAAGGCTTACAAAACTAATAAGAAAAATAAATGCATGACCGAAATCGTATGTATGAACGTACTTGTGTGACACACGTACGTTCATGCACACAATTCCGGCCGCGGGTCTTTAAACTTTGATAATTCCAAATTTTTTGTTTGATGTTTGCGTTTCCAATTCAATTAATAAGAATAAACATCTTTATGTTTACTATGTATGGACTATAGGGTTAAAATGTCATGTTAAAGATCATATTTTGAATGAAGTGGGACATATATCTAAGTCTACCCTATTACAAATACATATTGGGGGAACCAAGTCTAAAGTCTATTGGTCTTTAGTTGATGTTGTGTTGTGTCACTTGTGTGAGAGAGGAATATAACTTTTGCAAGCCCGAAAAATAGATTTTAAAAATAAAAACAAAAATAAAAAGAAAATAAAGAAAGAAGATATGGGTGCATTTTGGATTATTGCGAACTTGCTTTGTTTTGAAAGGTGGTCTTTTTAGGAGGGTAAAAGGATAGCTTTTAGAGGTGTTTAAAGTAGAGGAATAAGCAGCCACTCCCACTTACAAAGTTACAATACAAAGCATCATTATTCACAAAAGTCTACTATTCTCTACTCTATTGTATATTTATGCCACTTATTTTTGTTGGTGATAATAAGATCCACGTTGAAAGATGGGGACACTCCGAACCTAGTATAAAGTCGGTGGGCTACTCCTCCTATTGCCAGTTGATTTTAGTATGGAATCTCGTCGGGTTTATGTGTCGGGTTTGAGCCTAATGCGCATGTGCGCTCGTGTGCGCTACCGGTCCGTATGTATCGGACTTTGACATGGTATCAGAGCGGTTAGCCTTAATTCGGCTCGCGATCCTAACCTGTGGACAAGTGCAACTCGGTCTATATCCTCTAGTTGCACTTGTGGGGGCGTGTTGGAGATAATAAGGTCCCACATCGAAAGATGGAGACACTCCGAACCTAGTATATAAAGTCGGTGGGCTACTCCTCCTAATGCGCATGTGCGCTCGTATGCACACGACCCCGCTCTACCGGTCCATCTGTATCGGACTTTGACAATTTTCATTATGTTTTGCTTCTTTTTTCTTTCTTTAGTTAAGGGGCAAAATGGGTTGTCATACGAGTTGAACAAATCGAGCTTGGAGTTTCTAACTTTAGTTAGATGTGGGAACATATTATTTCCAACAAGTTCAAGCTCGGTTTATTTTCTTTATTTTTGCTTCGGTTTCTTTCTTCAGTTAAGGGACTTGATGAATTGTTATACGAGTTGAACGAGTCGGGTTTTATCAAGTTCTGCTAAAATTCGATGCAGATGAATTGTAGAGCAAATGTCGTGTGTATAGAAGGTACATATAATAGCATGGGAGGAACAAAATGAAAAACAAAGAAAATAAACGTGATATAAAAATCTTTTTTTTTTTTATATTTCCATAGCCTTTATAGTTTAAAAGAATTATATGTATAAATATGCTGTTGAATATACCCGAAACTCACATTACAACAATTTTTATTAATTAAAAATCTTTTGATTTTCTTATATTTGTGTCACTTCTTTGTTTTGTTCGACTAGAATTTCACCTTTATATGATACACATCTTCTAAACATTATTTTAATTAGGAATTTATACGATTTTTTGAATATAAAATTACAATAATCCTTCTTTTGTACTTCCTAATCAAATGTTCCCTATTAGTCTCGATTAAGCTTATCGACATTAATTTGGAGGATTAGGTTGAAATATTTTTAAAATATATTTAGTACAAAATTTGCTTGATGATAATAAAACCATAAGTTTGATAGTGAGTGTTTAAGAACTTAACTTATAAGAATTTAAATCATTCTCATTTTATAAGCTGCATCTAAAATGTTTGAGATAACTTAATGATAATATGAGTGTAATTTTTTTTAATTCAAATTTTTTCCACTCATATTAACTAATAAATTTTGTTATTCCAAACACTTGTAAATTATATAAAAAAAAATAGCAGTTTTTAATCGATATCTATTTTGGTTAGTCAATAGTAATGGTCCAATACCGTTTCTAGTCGGTTAATAGTTTTCACGCTAGTTGTTCACGAGGCGTATTTGATATCATCCCAATTTTTTTTTTAATAAACAACTTTAATAGTGAACAACACCATGTTTCTATGTGATCGATATCTGAAGACTCAAAAGAAAAGTCCAAATCTGAGAATTCTACCGGTAATTCTTGAGAGTTGTACTTTGCACGACTGCACTACTTTTATAAACTTTATCTTGTGTTTCTTCCTCGTTCTATTTGTCTAGCGCTTCATTTGGTGCTCCTTCTTGATCGACTCGTTATGATCGAAGATCTCTTTTGATGTGTATCTTTTCCCTCTTTTTTGTGTCTTCTGATTCATAACGGTTCATCCGTCTACTAATTTTATCGATATTTTAATCCATTAGACAATGTGTCAGTTAGTGCATAGTACCGTTTTTCTTTATAAAAAAACACAAACCCATGTTTCTATAAAAAGCAAAAAAAGAGAGGAAGTGGAGATAGTCCAAATTTGACCTAGAATTTGTACATATATGAAAGATGATAGAACTATTCAACACAAAATCTAAGCAAAGTAACAATATTTGATGTTGATAGCGAACGAATTGGAGAACAAAAATGTTCTCTACCAAGTGCTATTCTCCACATACTTCCATTGATTTTCATAGTTGAAATTCCCATGCCTGTCCTCCACTATTTTCACACATCTCTTATCAACCATGTACATTGTCAAACCTCAACTCAATTCTCGAACAATTTATACATTCAAAATTATTTTAAAAAGTCGTACAAATTAGATTTGACCGAAAGTCTTTGTTGGTATATATATATATATATATATATATATATATATATATATATATATATATATATAAATCCTTACCCATATGTAAACGGCTCTTACCATGTGAACATGTAAAAACTGAATATATGTGACTATACCTAGAGTCAAGTCCGGCGAATATTTCTTCCATTAATAACACGATTGTTTTCCCTTTAATATCCGTCACATCTCAGTCATCTATTTAACGATCTAACGAATACAATTTTTTCTCATTTTAAACGATAAAAGCTGTTTTCATGGGAGTCAACCCCTATATATATATATATATATATATATATATATATATATATATATATATATATATATATATATATATATATATATATATATATATATATATATGAGCTTGTTAGGGTGAAGAGTAAAAAAAACTTATACTACAAAGTGCAGTTTTTTGTACTAATGAGTTTATTTTTGTAATTATTAAAAAATGAACTTTTATCCTGAAAAATTAAGAAAATTTTTAATTATAATATGAAGAAAATGAACAATAATATGAAAATAAAATAAATTTATAATATAAAAAATTAAACTTATAGTATTAAAAAAAAAAACTAATCTTCTTCTTACTCCAGGGCTGTGCAAAATCGGACCGAACCGGAATTTACGGTCCGGTCCAAAAACGGACCGGTTCCGTCCGGTCTACGGTCCAGGTTTTTTTGAAAATCCGGGTTACGGTCCGGTTTTTGGACCGTATAAAATCGTAACCCGGGTTGGACCGTAAATTACGAATTTTCGGTCCGGTTCAATTCGGTCTATTCCGGTCCGATTTTGGACCGAAAAACCTCACCAAAATTGCACAATTAAGGTACGAACCGGTCCAATCCGGTCCGCAATATTCAAAATTGCACAATTTATATACAACCCGGAACCGGACCAGTCCGGACCTTTACTGTCTGGTCCCGGTCCGGTCTACGTTCCAAGGTTTTCTTAATTTACGTTCCACCGGACCGGATCGTATGCACATCCCTATTACTCCTCCCTATAATGAATCTTTACGAAACCAAAACCTATATATACATACACGTGTCGAATTGGACTTATAGTTGACGTAACGTAAACTTGAGGTTGATTATGGAGGTACACTAAAGGTCGCATCTTGTTCTATTCTAAAACCTCGAGTGATGGCATATTTGGGGCATAAAACTATCAAGATTCCAACTTCTTTAACTTGTTATAATTGGTGAGCCCGAGAATTATGGCAGTGGTGGTGGTGGTGATACATTGGATTTGCATATATTCTTCAATTTTGGTAATCTTTTTAGTTAAATTTATAGATTATAACGGTTTGTTAAACTTTAACACTAGATTTAGATTTAGATTGAGTGATATGCATGCAAATGCACATTATATTTGATTGACGCTTGAATTGCAGATTGTGGTCACGTGTATACGGATGTACATGTACGTTAAACTAAGTTAACACTTAGACAAACGGGTCTAGTATGGGTAGTAGAATGAGTTTGATACGAGCGCACATGCACATTAGACGTAGTTGATACTTAGACAAAATGTCTAAGCACGAACTGTTAGGGATGTGCAAATTTGGACCGGATCGGAAAACCGGACTGGACCGGAATTTTACAGTCCAGTTTTTTTGAAAATCCGGGTTATGGTCCGGTCGGTTTTTGGACCGTATAAAACCGTAACCCGGGTTGGACCGTAAACTACGGATTTCCGGTCCGGTCCAGTTCGGTACGGTCCGGTCCGGTCCATTCCGGTCCGGATTTGGACCGGAAAACCTTACCAAAATTGCACCATTCAGGTTCAAACCGGTCCTGACCGATCCGATCCAAAATATTCAAAACTGCATAATTTTAGTACAAACGGTCCAACCCGGAATCGGACCGGACCGTTACGGTCCTGTTCCAATCCGGTCTAAGGTCCAAGGTTTTATCAATTTACGGTCCACCGGTTCGGACCGTATGCATAACCCTAAAAACCGTAGAATATATGTGATATGAGCTTACATATACGTTAGATTTGAACCAACACATAAGTTCAATTAGTATTCTATCCTAAAGATTTGAACCAACACATAAGTTCAATTTGTATTCTATGCTAAAACAATTAACAAGAAATCTCCTAACTATAGGTAAGAAGTTATTATCACAGCATTGTTAACATAATACATGAATAGTTAGTGAATCTAAATTTTGAAGTTGGTAAAATATATTTATAATGAATTTTTGAATTTATATTTTAAGGGTATAAGTTACTAAGTTTGAATTAAAAAGATTTTTTATTTGATAACAAAAATTTAAAAAGAGCAAACAATTCAAATAAATTAAAACATATGTCCTACAAAGTACAAACATAAATTCAAATAAATTTTGATATCATCCTGAGTATAGGAATATTATTGCTGAAATTATAATTTTAACCATTCATAAAGTTTTAAATGACTAAGGGCCCGTTTGGTTTTAACTCCGGAATCGAAAACGGAATGAAAACGAATCTAGTCCATATGTATGCCGTTATTCATGAAAGTTTTTGGATTCATTCCTTATGGTTTGAAGTAGTTGGAGTAGCGTTTGATTACTTTTAGGGCCCGTTTGGTTCCAACTCCGGAAACAAAAACGGAATGAAAACGAATTTAGTTCATATGTATATCCTTATTTATGAAACTTTATGGAATCATTTCTTGTGATTTGAAGTAATCAAAGTTGAATATGATTACTTTTGATACCCTATAGGGTAACAAAATATGAGTAGGCAAGTGCATTTTGCGTGTAAACACAAGCAATGATTCCATAAAATTTCATGAATAAGGATATACATATGAACTAAATTCGTTTCTGGAGTTGGAACCAAATGGGCCCTTTATACCCTATAGGGTAACAAAATATGGGGAATCAAGTGCATTTTGCCTTAAATCACAAGGAATGATTTCATACAATTTCACGAATAAGGATATAGATATGGACTAAATTCGTCTCCACTCCGTTTCCGTTTTCGGAGTTGGAAACAAACGGCCCTAAACCTTCTTTTATTTTCCTAATAAACTTTTAAATAAGAAGAGGGAGATATATCCTTACAAGTCCAAGTTGTACACATCGTAATATCTAATAGGAATAGGAGACAAAGAATCAAAATTATTCTCTTGTAATAAAAGGAGAGAATATAATTTTGGGTACTTATTAAATAATTAGATATTGGATGATGAATAATATTTTCCCTTAGTAATTAAAATAAAATGAAGATTTGGTTAAGGTCAACGCCAGACGAATATTCTTTTTTTTTTTTTTTTACAATTTGCTACGTGAAAATAAAATTCGTATCATCATGTGCATGTCTCCATCTTTTTACTACATAAATGACACGTGTCAATTTTTATAATTGCTTAGGCTTTTTTATATTTTAACCACGACGGGTAATTAGTTTCCTTTTAAACATTCATTTTTAGTAAAAAAAAATGTTGTACGTTTTAGTACAAGTATTGCTACGTATATGATAATAAAGTTTTTTAATATTAATTTTGGTAGCTTTTTTTTTTAAGAAATAGATAATAATTAATCATATCCGAGCCACTTAAGTGTAATCTCAAAACGAAAATAAATCAGATATTGTCAAAGTACGATACAAACAAACAGTTAGAGCGGGGTCGTGTGTATACGAACGCACCTGCGTATTAGGTCCAAATCCAACATATAAACCCTGCGAGGTTCAATCCTAAAACCAATTGACAATAGGAGTAGTTCACCGACGTTATATACTAGGCTAAAAGTGTCTCCATCTTTCGATGTGGGACCTTATTATCTTCAACACGCCCCCGCAAGTGCAACTAGAGGATATAGACCGAGTTGCACTTGTTCATAGGTTAGGACCGGGAGCCGAATTGAGACTAACCGCTTTGATACCATGTCAAAGTGATAGAGACGGACCGGTAGAGCGGGGGTCGTGTGCATACGAGCGCATATGTGCATTATGTCCAAGCCCAACACATAAACCCTGCGAGGTTTCATCCTAAAGCCAATTGACAATAGAAGTAACTAACCGACCTTATATACTAGGCTCAAAGTGTCTCCATTTTTCGATGTGAGACCTTATTATCTCCAACACGCCCCGCAAGTGCAACTAGGGGATATAGACCGAGTTGCACTTGTGCATTAGCCCCAAACCCAACACATAAAACCGGCGAGTTTTCATCTTAAAACCAATTGACAATAGGAGGAGTAACTCATAGACCTTATATACTAGGCTTAGAGTGTCTCCATTTTTCGATGTGGGACCTTATTATCTCCAACACGCCTCCGCAAGTGCAATTAGAGGATATAGACCGAGTTGCACTTGTCCACATGTTAGGATCGCGAGCCGAATTGAGGCTAACCGCTCTAATATCATATCAAAGTGATACAGACGGACCGGTAAAGCGGGGGTCGTGTGCATACGAGCGCACATGCACATTAGCTCCAAGCCCAACACATAAACCCGGCGAGTTTATATCCTAAAACCAATTGGCAAATGGAGGTGTAACCCAACAACCTTGTATACTAGGCTCAAAGTGTCCTCATTTCAAAAAAAAAAATTTACTTAGCTAATTTGACTCTTTTTTTTCGTGTTCTTAAACCTGAACCGAAAATACCTCTACACTAAATCGGATCCAATTTAGTGGGATTTTCCGGTCCGATCTGAATTTGCACAATGCTAGACTTAACACTTGCTCATACGGTCAAGATTCCGATCTACTTGCAAGTGATGATTTAGTGAATTGCACGTGTGGAAGTCGTAATCATACCATGCTGGAAAGTACATTTAAATGAAATTATTAACCACACTAGCCACACCACATAATTAACCCAATCCCATTAACACACACCTCACCAATCTACCATTACCTATTATTAATTTAGCATGCCCTTTTTTTTGACTTTGGTATACCCTTCAATCATCAAATTTCAACTACTTTTTGCAACATTAAAGTTGCTATTCTTTTTCTATAAATACCGAATTTAATACTCCGGTAATTAAGAATTTTACAAGTCCAATTTAAAATCTTCCACTAAAATTTAAATTGATTATATTAAATAAATTTTATTTGTTTTAAAAATATATTTATTTTTAAAATTAATTTATTAAAACTAATTTGAACTTAATTCTATAGCTTAGCATTCACAAAGACAAAGATTCAACTAATAAAAAATTGAAAAAAAATAAATGAATGATTACATAGACTAATTAAACAAAATCTTGTGGATATTACATGGAATTACATAAAAATTGGTCACCAAATAAAAAGTTCAAAACTTTTTCGACACCATTTTATATTAGAATATAAAAAGATATTAATTAAAAAGTTTAAATAATTGGGTTGAACATAATATATTTTCTTTTTTTTATTGTAAAATTATTTCTTATAAAATAATTTGTTTGTTGTGATTTCTACTTCTCGTGTTCGACAAAACAAGGTCGATGACGGTATATTTTACTTAAAACCTTCTATCGAACATCCATAGTACTACGGTTGTGTTTAGTTAGAGGTGAGGTTATTTTACAAATTTAAACCTATTAAAGATAATTTAGGTTTATGTTTAAAAATGGGGCTATATGAGAGTTTTTTTTACATAATATGCTATATACATGTTTAGTTAGAGTTTTTAAAATGGAGTTATTTTATAATTTTTTCATTTTTTTTTAACAAAAATGCTCTCATTGCACAAAACCCACATAAAGCAAGGATGGCTCGGATGAAAAATGGACTTTTTGACAATAAATCTCAATAAAATCTAAGGACTTATTTGACATACGCGCGTGTTTATATATATATATATACATATATATATAGAGCATATATATAGAGCATATATCGATATTATGGGATCGATATGAGTTTGATATTGATATTTAATATTTTTTTTATATCTTAGTATATGAATAAATCACAAAAAGATAAAATTCATACCAAAATTTAAACTCTTTTAACCTAACCTACTCTTGTGTTTACTTTTTTTTTTTTAGTATTGTATAGGAGGGAAAATAATAGTTTCACCTGAGATGATACTGTTGACTACTGTTGCACGGGGGTACTCAATGATTCTCATCAGTCATGATTAAATTAACGCTAATAATGGCAACAAATAAAGTCAAAATAACAAAGGGTAATTTCGTAAATTAACCACGTCAACAGCTAAAAAGCTTCAACCAGCACCAGAAATTCAACTTTAAAAACAATAAATAAATACCGATGAATTAAATAATAAAAAACTTTAATTAGTATTAGCAGTACAATATAACCATGGCCAGTGCAGAGATCACCAAACGCCTCACTCATAAGTCAAAACCTTTCCCTTTCTCTCTCTCCTTTTTTCCTTCAATGGCGACCGAGCTCACAATATCTATTACTAGTACCACTGAGCTACTCTCTTGCTGCTTTCTTCCAGCTCCATCATCATTCAATTGAAGATTTCAACTCTTCATCGACGATTCATTGTGTATCTGAATCTTGATATTTCTAAAATTTTGCCGATTTCATCCGCCTCGATTTCTGCGCTCTCCACTTCGTTTTACTTTTCCGCGCTGAAATCTCTTCCGTTCTTTGGACTCCGATCTCAAAAAACCCTAACTTTGGTCCTCACTTTCTCGAGAAACCACAGATTTGTTGTCGGGTTTGGTGAGCAAGAAGAGAAATGGGAAGTAAATGGAGGAAGGCGAAGCATGCGCTTGGTTTCAATCTGTGCTACTACGTTCCGAAGACGGTTGGAGACGACTCGCCACCGCCGAGCGAGCGATTCTCAGACGCTGCTCTACTCTCTCGCCACGGTACTGAAGAAGATTATTGTAGGGGTTCTCCAGCGATCTTTTCTGCAGCTCGGTTTAAGCTAACCAAATCCTCGAGCAAGTCCTCTTCTCAGGTCTGGTTTTCAGTCTTTGTTAACTTTTTTTTTTAGAAATTTCAAATGGTTTTCAGATTTACTGAGATTGATGGTTCATGAGTTGAATCTTCTAGTTTCTGTACCTGCAGATTATTTGATAACTTAACTAGGTGATATTCTTACTGTTAATCGTTGAAGTTGAAAAATCCAAGAGAGTTACTATGCAGATGTGCTCAGTAGTCTGTACATGTGCTTGTGCTTCTTTGTAAAGTTGTTCTTGTGGAATTTAAGTTGAATATTTGAATAAAATACAAATTTGAGTCTAAACAGGCAAGAAAGTATAGTAGTTTTTCAGAGGTGCACAGCGATTTTGTCCTTTAATTCCTTGAGAGTAACCTTTCATATGGCAGGTCAATAGGAGATCGAGTAATCCAGCTAGATTCCTTGTTAAAAGTGGTACTTCTTGTTGCTATTAATCGCTGAAAGAACATCATGATTAATTAATTTGGAGTCTTGTGCTTGTTGTCCTGATTCTGAAACCTGCACATGAGCTTCTTTTTTTGTGAAACTTACTTGAAGCACAAATGGGTAAAAGCTTAGGTCAAATGACTGAGAGCCTATGTTTCATAGAAAGTCGGAAATTAGGAAGGGGTGGTGTTTTCCATTTCATAGGATAACTTGGAAACAAGTTCTTATGTAAAGTATGATATGTGGTTCCCGTGCAAGTGTGCAGCCCAGCAGAAAACTGTAAAAAAAAAAAACAAGTTAAAAAATGAAATATAAACAGCAACTTATGCACCTGTAATGTTGTTTCCATCAATTCTTGTATTTTCGGCACCAGTTTCAGAATATTTTGGCTGTAGACATTGTTTAGAGTTTACCCATAGGTCATAGCTATTAGACAGTGCAGAGAGTCCCCACAGAATATTTTACCCCGTCCAAATTACTCGATAAAATTACCCATACGTTACAGCTATTTGTAAATGTCTTTCTCTGGTCACGGCATCTGATGCTTATCTGTTTTTTTTTTTTGTTCTACAGAAGACCTGCTCAATATGTTTGTCTACTTTGAAGCCTGGAGAAGGTCATGCTATTTTCACTGCTGAGTGCTCACACTCCTTCCATTTCCACTGTATTACCTCTAATGTGAAGCATGGTAACCAAATATGCCCAATTTGCCGAGCAAAGTGGAAGGAAATTCCATCTAAGAGTCCGATTCATCCTGGAGGAGAAGCTGCAAACCTGATGGACATGACTATAATCCAGAGAATACCTCCCCGTACGAGTAGACATGTATTGCCACCATATCAGGTCACCGAGCCTGCTGTGTTTCATGATGATGAGTGCTTGGGACGGCTTGACCACGCCGAAAGAACCACATCAAATTTTTCTGCTAGTAGTAACGCTATGAAAACAATAGACATCAAAACTTACCCTGAAGTTTCGTCTATCCAAAGGAGCAGACCTCATGATAATTTCACTGTTTTAATTAATCTGAAGGCTGCAATCAGTACTGCTTTTCATGATGCCAGTAAAAATCAAGAACATGTACCTTTTATTACTCACTCAACTCGTACACCGGTTGATCTTGTTACCGTGCTTGACATCAGTGGTAGCATGGCGGGTACTAAGCTTGCTCTTCTCAAAAGAGCCATGGGATTTGTGATCCAAAATCTTGGCCCCAATGACCGTCTGTCGGTTATTGCGTTCTCCTCCACAGCTCGGCGACTTTTTCCTCTCCTACGAATGTCTGAGGCTGGCCGTCAACAAGCATTACAAGCTGTCAACTCGTTGATAGCAAATGGTGGAACCAACATAGCTGAAGGCCTAAGAAAGGGAGCTAAGGTAATGGAAGAGCGAAGGGAAAAGAATTCAGTTGCTAGTATCATACTGTTGTCAGATGGACGGGACACATACACCGGCTTTAATGTAAACGGTTCTGGTGGAAAACAAAACAAACCAGATTATCAGTTGCTTCTTCCTTTGTCAATTCAGGGTAAAGAGAGATCAGGATTCCAGATCCCTGTTCATACCTTTGGCTTTGGCACGGATCATGATGCTTCGTTGATGCACTCGATTTCAGAGATTTCTGGAGGTACATTTTCATTCATTGAGGCTGAGGCAGCTATCCAGGATGCATTTGCACAGTGCATAGGTGGTCTACTCAGCGTTGTCGTGCAGGAGCTACGAGTAGAAGTTGAGTGCATTCACACAAACACACGCCTTTCATCAATAAAAGCAGGAAGCTATGTAAGCCAGGTGATGGATGATGGCCGGTCAGGATATATTGACGTAGGTGATCTGTATGCAGATGAAAAGAGAGATTTTCTTGTCTCCATGAATATCCCATCAGAGACTTCTGGAAACTCGACTTTGTTGCTGAAAGTCAGATGTGTTTTTAGAGATCCTGTTACGAAAAAAATGGTGACAATTGAAGGAGAAGAAGTGAAGATTGAAAGACCCGAAACTGTTGGGGACGAAATGGTATCCATAGAAGTAGACAGGCAACGTAATAGGCTTAGAGCAGCAGAAGCCATGAGACAAGCAAGAGCTGCAGCTGAGCAAGGGGAACTGAACAATGCCATTTCCGTGCTCGAGAACTGTCGTGAGATGTTGGCCACCACTTCATCAGCAAAGAGTAGAGACCGACTCTGTATTGCATTAGATTCCGAGCTCAAGGAGATGCAAGACCGGATGAGAAGCAGGCATGTCTACGAGGCATCAGGAAGGGCATACATATTATCCGGGTTGAGCTCTCACTCATGGCAAAGGGCAACAGTTAGAGGAGATTCCATTGATAGCTCGAGTTTTGTTCAGCCCTACCAAACCCCGTCAATGATTGAGATGCTAACGCGATCTCAAGCAACACTACTGGCTAGTCCGACGAGCCAGAGACCCGTTCGCCCAATTTGGTCTTTTGCCTCTCCAAAGCCAAGGTAAATGTGGGCAAAATATGATATGAAGTTTTGTTGTGTGTAAATCAATAAAAATGAATGTCAACATTAGTTGCAAGATGTATTTTGGTGAGTTGGGGATATATTAGCTTAGGATTTTGTTTTAAGGTATATTGTGTTTTTTGATCGCTTTTGTGTTTGTGGTTGGGCATGGGAGTACATAACGGGGAAATGGCTGCCGGGGAAATTTGGGTATAACTGTACAAGTCATTGTAATTGTGGGGGTGGTTCAGGTTTGGTGAAATATATAATATACTTCTTCGTCTACCTTGCCCATATCTTCTTTTTTGTTGTTATAGTTCTTTAGACTTTGGAACCATTTCGTCGAATCAACAGACCTGTAACTTCACTAACTTGTAACGGATTGGACTACGGCTGGTTCTCGCAGAGGACATTGACTCCTAGGGCAGTCCATCGTTTGGTCCCGAACTCAGAATACTAGTTCAAGACGAATCTAGCCACACCTCTTGGATTTGTATGAAGATTTTAGAGGTCTTAGATATCATACATACAGGATAATAGATATAGGTATAACTGTATAAGTATTAGAGATGGATTATAATCGATATAGGTAACATGTGTATGATTAAGGGTGCGTTTGGTTGGAGATTAAAGGAGGTTTATTTAGATTAAATTTCGAAGATTAATGTGCAAGTGTTTGGATGAGGATGGAAATTATGGAAAAAATTATAGAAGGGATTGATTGAGATTAAAAATGGCTAAAAAATAACCTTATATCACCAAGGTTAAGGGTGTGTTTGTTAAGAGATGGAGGTTATTTTGAAGATTAATCTAGATGAAATTTAAAAGGGGTTAAATTTTATATGGGATTTATTAGGGATTATTTGATATAAAATAATTTACGTGAAGTTGTTTGGTTGAAAATCTTTTAATAGGTTTAATTGATATTGATTTACAAATTTACCCTTATTTTAACCTTAAATAGGGGGAATGAGTGGAATCTTAATTGATATTTGAAAATTAATCTCCTTTAACCTTGGTAATATAAGGTTATACTAGTCTAATACCCGCACCGTGTGCGGGATTAGCTTTAATAAATTGTAAAACAAATCTAATTATTAGTTAAAATGAGTTGTAAGATAATATTATAAGGGAAAGTAAAGATAATAAAAACAGAAAAAGATATTTTTAAATAAATGATAGTTTACATCTTGTTGATAAAAAAAGGTCTTAAATGAAACTGAACGTTAAAATGACCCGCAATATAAAAATATATGGAACCATGGTTTATGTAATTAAGGTTTTTTTTTTTTAATTTATTAAAATGACCCGCAATATAAAAATATATGGAACCATGGTTTATGTAATTAAGGTTTTTTTTAATATTAGTATATGTATGTATATATATGTATGTATATATATGTATGTATATATATATATATAAATAGGGTAAATGTTCAGGTACGGCCCATATATTGCGGTACGGTCGTACGGCCGACCGTACGGGCGACACGTGTCCCGAAATTTTTTTTTTTTTTTAATTAGATAGTTAGTTTAAAAAAACTAATAGTATATATACATATATGTTTGGTAATAGTATATGAGAGTGCGTTTTAAAATGAGAGTGCGTTTTAAATTAATGCTTCTAATAGTATATGACATTAGATAGTTAGTTTATATAATTTTTTAATTAATTTTTTTAAAATGAGAGTGCGTTTTAAATTGCATTGACAAAAAGAACGGAAAAAAAATATATGACATTAAATGCTTCTACTTTATTATTAGTATATAGATATATATTTTAACACAAATAGTATATATACATATATGTTTGGTAAGTAGATAAATATAAGTTCTATAATAGGATAATTAAAATATGGTAACTATATATATTATTTAAAAAAACTAAAATTCTAAGAAAATGACATGTGGCATATTTTTTTTTAGGATGAACCACGTTGAAGTAAACGCTTCTGCTTTAATATATGTATATAGATTTTGGCCCTTTTTAATCTCAATTAATCCTTCTATAATTTTTTTTTTATAATCTCCACCTTCATCCAAACACTTACACAAATTTAACCTCTTAATTTTAATCTAAATGAACCTCCTTTAATCTCCAACCAAACACACCCTAACTCTTTTAAATTTCATGTAGATTAATCTTCAAAATAACCTCCTTCTTCTAACAAACACACCCTAAGTATTAGTAGTCTTGGCAATATCAGGTTCGGGCCAAGCTTTATACAAATATTTCCCGTTTATGGTAAACCCTGGACGAGCCCGGCTGATTGACCGGAGTGGTGTCCGAACCCGGTCGGGTAGGCCGGGTATCCATTTTTTTAAATTATATTAATAATTTTTTATATAAAATTTTATTTAAAATATAATATATTTTAAAAATATTTTATAAAAGGTATATTAAATGCATTATACATATATTAAGTATTGAAAGAATTGGGTTAAATAGGATTTTTTACTTGTCTGGATCTAACCCGAACGGTTAATCGGATCAGGGTTTTTTGCGGGGATCGAATAGGTAGATGGGTTAGTTTTCTATCCGGTCGGACTTTGTCCGATATTCGTTCTCGCCCGTTTTTTCAAAATGTTCGGATATGATAAGGTCTAGCCGTCTATCGGTCTATGTACAGTCAGATACCTTAGATCCTTTAACTCATATAATTTTGATAACTAATTTCTAAGACAATAATATAGTAGATATCATTCGCATTCATTCTATGGTCCTTTTCTCATATCGTCCATTAAATAGGGGTTACGGTTTTGTAAAATAATAGGATCAAATATTCAATAATTTTAAATTCGATGTATTAACTGATGCAGGTAACAATTACTCGAATAACCGGAAGTTATTTTATTTAATCTCTACTGTGCCCGATAAATTAACCGATTTTAAGGATAGATTTAAGAGCTCGAATATGTCAGATATTCAGATCAAGTATCCGATCCGAATAAAATTGCCAATACCGGATACCCCAAGTCGAATAAGGTCCGCATTTTGGGCCGTTAAAGCCGGTCCAATAATAAGTACTTCGATATAAACGGCCCATTAAATCCTAAACCAGTAGTCAACTCAACTGCATAGTTCGACCCGAACCCTCTACCCACTTCAAAGCAACAAAGTCTTCCTCTAGTCGTGCATTTCGAAGCGAACCAATTCATAGAGAACAACTTCTCGCACAGTAAACGAAGAAAATCCAAACGAAGCCATGGGAGCAGAGCTCCGACTTGGACGTGCTCTAGCGCTCTCATTGTTCTTTACTCTTACTGTACTCCTCAGATCGTCTTTCGTCTGCTCCAGCGAGGAACTTCAGATCATCAATGCCGAACGCCGAGTGAGCTTTCAAACTAACTTACGTTTTCTCCATTTTTTTCCGATTCAATTTAATTTGATTATTTTAGAAACTTTCAGATGCTCTGCAATTCGGCTATTTTGTTTGTTAAATTTCATATGCACGAGATTTGGATAGGCATAATTCTTTTAGCCAGATTTGTGTTTTTCGCGATCTGATAGGATAGCGAATGTTGATTCATCGGATTTGAGGCGCATGATTCTAATTGTGTGTTTGATAGATTTGGAAGTGAAAATTGAGGAAGGATAAGACATTTGTTTATTTTTTAAGCTAATAAGAACAATTTAACCAATTTACGAGTATATAAGGCATTTGCAGTCAATTATTATTGAGGTATATATGTTATTTCGATTCTTTTTTTTTATTGATCATGAGATCCTTGATTAGTTAAATTGCTTATTTCTGCTTGCAGATTGATTTGACCTCACATATAGTGAAGGCGTTTTTGACACTAAAGGTATTGAACTTAAGCGCTTGACTTCTTTCCTTTTGCTTCCAGTTGATACCATGGAGCATTTGATTATCGTTGTTCATGCTTAAATGAATGAGCAAACATCCAATATATATGCTTGTTTGTTTGTTCCATTTTTTTTTTTGGATAAGTTCAATCTTCTTGAGTTAGTAACATAGTGCAGTTGCATCATTTTACGCACATTTATACACTTCTAATTCTCATCAGGTTGAAAACTCTG
This sequence comes from Fagopyrum esculentum, assembly GCA_033239045.1. NCBI lineage: Eukaryota > Viridiplantae > Streptophyta > Magnoliopsida > Caryophyllales > Polygonaceae > Fagopyrum > Fagopyrum esculentum. The sequence continues at coordinate 1,166,170 of BSUD01000007.1, read as the reverse complement.
GAGTGTCTCCTGTTTCAGAAGTCCTTCTTGCCTTTCCACCTGCTCAGTTAGATAATCTGTCTGTATTAAAAGCAGCAGTACCTGTTGGAAAGAAAAAGAAGAAAACATACATTCCTCTTGATGTGAAGCCTAAGTTATCTGATGGACCAAATGGTGCAAAAATTTTCTCGGTATCATTAGCCAACCCTTTGGGAGCAGGTGAAACTTTAACACTTGAGATCCTCTACGTTTTTACTCATTCTCTTGAGCCTTTCCCAGCAGAAATCCGCCAATCCGAGTCCCAGTTGGTCTATTATCGTGATAGTGCAATCATCTTATCTCCTTATCAAATTAAAAAGCAAACAACCTTCTTAAGGATGCCAAGTACTAAGGTGGAATCATACACCAAAGTAGATCCTACTAACCATGCTGGTATGGAAGTGAAATACGGACCTTATGATAATCAACCTCCGTTTACGTATTCACCTATACTTGTTCATTTCGAGAACAACAGCCCTTTTGCTGTTGTTGAGGAGCTGGTGCGTGAAGTTGAAATTTCACATTGGGGCAGCATTCAGGTTACCGAGCATTACAAATTGGCTCATGCAGGTGCTCGACACAAAGGTGTATTTTCTAGGTATGTTTTTTTTTTTTAACAATGATATTTTCTAATCAGCGCCTGTAACATGGATGTACATTATAATTTTATTGCTCATGCTTGATGATTGAAATAATTGTTGAAGTTATGTTTTGTTGTTTGCTAAGTTATTATGTTACATTTGTGTTTATATTACCCTACTGTACAAGTTTGATTGGACCCTTGCCTTAGTTTGAAAAACTAAACCGGATCCATTGGCCTCTGTTTGACATTGGATCTGTCATCTGTCTGGTTCAGTTTGGAACAAAGATTAGCCCATCTGTAGAACAGCTAAGAACTCATAAAGAAAATCAACTGGGACTGGGGGGGTTTCTGAACTTTGACAAAACAAAACATAGATGTAAAATTCTGAAAATGTGGTGAAAATACGGGATCAGATTATTTTGCTTCTTTTTATGTCAAATTTTAGCTCTTCTTTCTTCTGATAACTAGTTAATAGAGAAGTATAAGTAGTTTTGCAAGCCTAATAAAAGTCAGTATTGAATTTATTGCATGACAAAATCTGGTATCCTGTAAAGAAAATCCCTACTTACTGAAGAACGCCTTTTAAGTTTATACATAAGATGTGAGCTCTTTTAAGTGATCCTTTGTGCTCTTAGCAATAATTTCTAGCCGTTCATTTGAACAAAGCCGTGGAAAAGGTTCATATTTTCTCGTTTACACTGCTAGAAGAGTAGAAAGGTGCACTTGCTACTTGATGGGCCAGAACTAGTTATTTGCAAAAAGATCAGTACTGGTTCACATAGGGTATAGCTTCTCTGGATTCCACTCTATGATGCTTAGATTTGCTCTTTTCATGCATCTAAGTTTAGTTTCAAGTTGTAATATTGTAGCTCTCTGTATCTCAAAGCAATTATTTCTTTTTTCCAAGAATTATCTTCTATTTGGTGATGGTAGCTAATTGTCACTGAACAATCTGAAGTGATCCTGTTTTCTCTACCTACTCAGTAGTTATTGGACTTGAAAACACTCTGTCATCACTCATGGTTTGGTTCACAAATTTTTTTCCAGGGTGGAATACCAAGCCAGGCCTTCCATCAGCGGTGCCTCTTCATTCAAGTATCTTCTTGCTAGACTGCCTCCTCGAGTACATTCTGTTTACTACCGAGATGAAATAGGAAACATCTCATCATCACATTTACGTGGTGATTCAAGAAAGGTTTGCTATTCTTAAGTGTAGGGCTGTATATTTATTTATTCCATTTGCTTTAGCTAAACAGATTTTTTTTTTTAAAACTTTTTTAAAGTGATCTTCTAATTAGTAAGGGACTGAAATAGGAAAGGGAAGTCCAGAATCAATCAATACTCAATAGTGTGATCTTATGTGTCCCCAAAATGACAGTGATAAACCAATTGTGAAGATTTCTTTGATGGATGTCTACCATGTAAAAGTGAATGGTAATCCTCTTCCATGTTCCGCTCATGGAGAGTGTGGAATTCTCTATTTGAACAAAAGCAGCTAAAGTACTTCTGTCGTATTACTTGAGCTCCGTTTTTCTCAACTTCATCCGAGGATAAATTAAAAGCAACAGATTTTCCATTTGTGACATCTTGCCAACAAACTTCGACTTTGGTGTCACGTCATAGATAATATTCCTCCTTTACAAGGTCGTGGATAATGCATCTTTAACGTCATGCCTTCCCTTGTGGTGTAACCACCACTTCCTCTGAACTGCATTACAATTTGCCACTGAAGTGAAAAGCTTCTATTTTAACTTGGGGAATATTGTACTGAAGAATTTTTGTGCTAAAGTGGAAGATTATGAACCAACTCATAATATTGATAAAAAAAATATTGAAATGGTCGCCTGTTACTGTTCAAGTCATTTTCTTTTTAACGGTTTTAAATATTATTGATTATGTATGTACCCTGATCCAGTTAAAAATAAATAAGGCAAAGAATTTGAACGTCTAATTTATAAGCCTGAGTCTCGTACAAGAATAGATATTAACTTCATGTGTATGCTGTTATTTGGTGGCAGTCGGAGCTTGAAATTGAGCCACGCTATCCACTGTTTGGAGGATGGAAATCTACATTTGTCATTGGATATGGATTACCATTGCAAGACTTTGTTTTTGAGTCAACCGATGGCAGACGCTATCTCAACTTTACTTTTGGATGCCCCTTGATAGACACTGTTGTGGACAACCTAATAGTTAAGGTATTTTGTGATGACCAGATTCTCGGAGAATCGTCTCTTTTGATGCATGAAGCTTTTCTCTTCTTACTCCTTTCTTTTGGATATCTATTTCACTTGTATTTCTTTTGTTCTGTGGGAGAGACAGGGTTTGGAGATTAAATATTTGCCTCATATTTATTGTGGGTTGTTAATAACTTCCTCATTTCAGGTAGCGTTGCCAGAGGGATCTAAAGACCCTTCTGCTGTGGTTCCATTTGATGTAGACCAACATTTGGAGGTACTCGACTTTCATTACTTCATATATGTAGTTTTGTAAAGGTTGGCTTATTTATCTTTCAATTGATGTAAATAGAATAATACACTACTACTTTTTCTTCTTTATTTTCTTTTCAGCTATTTATTTACAGTTCTCTGGTTTTTAAAATGCATCACAAGAATGATATCTTTGGGTCTACCACTGCTTATAGATGCAAAACATCCAGTTTTTTTTTTTTAATATAAAAACATAATTCATGTTGATTTTTGCAGACGAGTTATTCATACCTTGACATAGTTGGTAGGACTGTTGTGGTTCTGCAGAAGAGGAATGCGGTGCCTGAACACAATCAACCTTTCCAGGTAATGCATTAATGAACAATCTACTTTGAAATCTTGCAAAATAGAATAATTTTTCGAAACTGAAATGGATTATGTAAGAAAGGAAGGAGAAAACCAAGATTTTGGACTATCTTCAGAAATCTAGTTTGGTGCTTGCAAGGCATCCAAACCTCGTGTTGTACAGATCTGTTGTGGTTTGTTTAACTTTCTTGACGAGTGATCAAGTGAAGTTTCTTAATGTTAGGAGAGACAATGACTCGTCCGCACTTTCCCACTGTCATTGGCCTCCCAAAACACTTGACAGTATTGGATTTTCCAGCCCTTTTTAAGTAAGTCTTTTCATCCGGACTCTTTGAAGTTGATGACACCGCGCTGGCGCTCTCTTTTGTTTGACCTATGAGTATCACTACAAGTTGAGAGCTTATTTCTACATCCCTTGCTTATAAACACTTTCCCATGTCGGCTTTAGGCCATGTAAAGGCCCTCATAGCTCGGTCATAGGTATTGTACATATTCCCAAATTCACTACATAGTTAAGCCGCCACTCATCCACATTATTTCTAATGACCCCAACAGCCATCACATCCCCTTCATATCTAAACGCTCCATCTGAGTTAATATTCACACATACATCTTAGTGGTACATCCACAAAACTAGAGCTACCCGGTATTACAATTATAGACATCTAGACTTGCTGCTGAATCTATATTTGTACATCAGGAACCTCTAGTTTTGTTCTTTCAAAGATCAAGTAATGTTAATTCAGTCTAGTCACTTTGGTACATCTAAAATACCATATTTTTTTGGCATTCTTGTTGCTGAATGTGTCTTTAAAAGTAAACAAAAAAAAATTCTAATCTTTTTCCTCTCTCTATTAACCGTCGGAGGTGGTAACTCTTTTTCTTACTTTCACAGGTGTACTACACTTTCAAGCCTATATATATGCTTGCCGAGCCATTGATGCTGGTATCAACATTTTTCTTGCTTTTCTTGGCTTACATGGCTTATTTACACATTGATCTTTCCATACAAAAGTACAAGGCGGCCTAAACATCTTAGAGGTACATCCTCATCTCTATCAGTTCACGTCTTTGAACTCGTCAAAGATAATTGTTGTAGTTACGCTATTAGTAGTTTTGAGACCGGTTGTGTTTCCCAGCATAGATGGAACTGTGAACACGTAGCTTTTTAAGCATTTGAAATGGATTTCTTGAATAGATGAGAAGCTTTCCTAGCTAGTGAACTTATGTTTTATCAATCATCGGACTGTTATTTTCCGGATCTTTTTCTGTTTCATCCACCATGAATTTTGTTAGCAGGTTATTTGAATCTCTTTTAAAGGTTGGAACCCTAGGACTGTTTACCGGTCCAGGAACGGACTGATCCGGACCGGGACAGAAAATGCTACTTGGCTTGGTCTGGACTGGTTACCCGAGCCTGGCCTATGTTCGCCTTGAACCGGATGAACCGATTAGATCAATCTTCACTTATACAGGATCCGGCTTTCTTGGGCCGGAGGTTTGGGCCTTTTAAATTACCGTACTTGGACCAGACCTTTTTATAAGATGGACCGAAAGACCGGACAAATTATTTCAGGTCGGTCAACAAAACCGGTCCGGATCCATAAATGGTCTGGTCCAAAAGAGACTCAGACAGAAACTGAACCCCCAGACTTGAGGAGCGTTTCTAGCGATTCATTGATGATTCAGTTTCCTTCTACTTTTTCCATTGCAATGCAAAATATGCTTTGGTTTCAACCATTGTCATTATGCATTGCTGCAAATTTGCAATACGACGAAGATTCCCCAAGCCTTGTGGACCAAGGATGTCTCTCCCAACACGCCCCTATAGATATCCTTAAGAATTGAAAAGGCTATAAATTGGCTGGAGACAAAAGCAAGGGTGCTTTTATGTGAACAGTAGTCCATTCATATTTTGAAATATAAGATTCTAGGTAGCTTTAGTATTACGTTTTTGATACATTAAGATCGTGTTCGGTATAGAGGCCGATATTATTCCCGATAATCCAAGTTGAACTAGATTAAATCTAGAATAATCTCCCGAGATTATAACCCCGACAACCTCACTGTTTCGAAAAGATAAATTTATCATTTTATATTGGTTAATTCAAGTGCAAATCATACAATATAAAACGACCTCATGGAACTTGAACTATTATTTCATTATGGTTGGTTTCTGTCAAGTTAGGATTTTTCACGTCTTCGGAGAGGTAAATGATGTTGCCGATGAGCTTGCAAAATTGGGACACAACTATTCTTAATGTTCGTCCCCAACAATTAATCCAGTCTAATCTCTTGATAACAAGATAAAACAAGCCAATAGTAACTAAACAATAACTCCGTTGTTCTTTTATTAACAGTTCAACTACACCTTTGTATTTTGAAGTGTTTTCGGGCCTTGTCAGTTGTCACTCTTTACTTCTACCGTACCCCAATTTTATTCCATCACGCTCCTGTCACGTGCCCAAAGTTATAGACTTATAGCCTCGTAGATCTCCGTTTAAATGTCTTTCTAGGCTACCTTTAATTATACTTATCAATAAGACACAAACCATTAATTAATGCAATTATTAAGCGACCATGATCAGATCTATCTCACATGGAAATAAGACCCCACTTAGCAAAACGGTACTCTCATAATTTATAAATTGATTTCCATGATAAAGCATAAATTAAGGAATACCACGTGGCATCACACATGCTGCTGATGTAGGCCTCATGTTAGCCAGCGAAGACGCTACCGGTTCACAGCATGTCACTCTCTTTGGCTCGTGAAGACCACAAATAAATCAAATCATTCAATTATTTGCCATTTTGATTCTTTTTCTTAGTTTTAATTTAAATTAGATTTACTAATAGTTGGTTGTTAGTAGCAAGTAGTATGTGAACATCGTTTGTTTAAATAATGTTAATAAAATTTTAACTTTATATTCTTTTATTGGTCAGAAGATTTGAGAGTTTTTATTATTATCTTCGGATTTCTTTGACTTTAAGATTTTTGTGAACCCTTTTTTGGTATTAGTGAAAGGAAAAGTGGAGATTTCACTCTACTAATCAAAAAGTTAATTTCAAATATAAAAGTGTTGAGTCCCTCGAGTTCAAACTTGTTTATTTTTTAAACGAGCTGATTATCAATATATATTTTAAAGCTTTTATAATATTAAGATTCGGTTAGTTTATAAACACGCCGAATTTGAGCATGTCACTGCTTTGCTCATTCGGGTAAAGTTCGGTTCATTCGGGTAAAATAACTATGGGTGTGTTTGGCGTGCCAAAAAAAATGAGGTTATTTGGTATATTATTGTGTCAGATTATTTTGACCCTAAAAAAGTACCCAACTACAAAGAGATTATTGGTAGATTATTGAAAATTTTCATCCCTCAATATAATTTGATGGTACCACCAAACGGACCACTATATGTATATTAGCCTAGCTCGACTCGGGTTTTGCTAAAAAGGTTCGGTTCGAGCTCATTCACTTTCTAAACGATTCAACTATGAACATATTTTATATCTCGTATAAAATTTAAGTTTGTCTCGTTTATACATCAACCAAATTTGAGCATGTCAATGTGTGCGGGTACGAGTGAACTATTAAAAATGAAGTAATAAATATTTCATTAAAAAAGTGATAATTTACTGTATTTTTTTACTCATTTTTCGAATATAAGAAAAGTAGTGGATTAGGCCGTTATTTAACTTAAATAATCCCAAGTTATTTATACTTTTGTTCAATATTTATCTTATGGGTGGTTTGTCAAGACTCCGGGTATTCGACGGCACGACGCCACCGACACAGCTAGGTCTATTTTCTCTCCAAAATTTGTTCATGTTACTCCTGTTGAATTATTAAATTTATTCGGGTACTGTTTTCCGGGTCGGGCTTTGATTTGGTTTGGATGTCGGTGGCTGAAGCTGTCGGCAACCTTGCCAACCACCACTAGTTCCAACCTTCACCCCCACTAACTCTACTGCATGTCTATACAGAACTCTTCTCATACTAAGGGCCCGTTTGTTTCCAACTCCGGAAACATAAACGAATTTGATTAGTTTTGATACCCTATAGGAAAACAAAGTGGGGGAAACAAATAATTTTTACGAATGATTCCAGAAAATTTCATGAATAATGATATATACACAGACTAGATTCGTTTTCTTTCCGTTTCCGGACTTATAACCAAACGGGGGTAAATTCTTTATGTACGTTATCAACAAATTAAAAAATATATATTATCGTAAATTGGCAATATTATTTTTATTCTTATATTTATAGTATTTTTTTGTTGGAGATAATAAGATCACACTTCGAGCCTAGTATATAAGGTCGGTGACCTACTCCTCCAATTGTCAATTGAGTTTAGGATGGAACCTCGCTTGGTTTATGTGTTGAGTTTGGGCCTAATGCGCTTGTTTGCTCGTATGCACACGACTCCGCTCTACCGGTCTGTTTGTATCGGACTTTGATATTTTTGGTGCACATCGAACTTATACACTAATCCTCCCCACATTCCTTCAAATTTAAGGGTTGACTCGATCAATTGGACGACACATGGTTCAGGTCGAACCGTTCTTATAGTATATGAAATTCAGGTGTGTCAAGTTCCGAAACGAATGAGTAGTCGCTATTAGTGATTTATTTTTTTGTTAAGAAATTAAAATTACTCTTTTCTAAAATATTTTTTTTTTCATTTTAAGTCATATCAAATACAAATATTCGGATAACTGATTTTCATTTCGGATATCTTAGAATCAATATCAAAATATCACATGATTGGCTGGTACCTAGAAAGAATGTAAACTTTGCACCAAAAGGAAGAAAGAATGTGAATTTGATAATTTTATCTTTGAAAATGGAACTTGAGTAACTTGTAAAAATATCAAACCCCAAAAGTACACGAAAATAAACATGAACATATGCAGCTATGAACAATTCCACTGTATCCACATGCTGGATGGGCAAACGTGATAGATTGCTAGTAGGCAGGAATAATTGAATATGCACTGCGAACCGGTTTGTTTGAAACTCAATCCAATACCCAACAAAAATATGTTACAGAAAATCCAGTTTCGTCATGTTTACCGTACGGTAAATGTTGTTGTGGAGCTGTTAACATCTTTGGCTTTTAGTTTTTTCATTGATTATTATACACACTCTTATGATGTTGTATTAGTTGTATTGACCATTATGTAAGGGGTCTGACCATCCTTGATTGATGACTAATTAATCTTTTTTATTAATAATAAAGCGCATCTAGATGCTTTTCCACACAAAAAATACAAAAAGTCTACAATTTGCAATCAATAGTATCCTCCAAGACGCTAATATAAAAGGGCGGTATAAAAATCCATCGAGTTTCACGCTAAGACAGTGTATATGGTGAGAGGAAGATAAATAGATAAATATATATCCTCGTAATTTAGATTAGTTCAGTAATCTAAATAGAGACAGAAGAAAATGATTAATTTTATCTCATAATTTTCGAGTTTACACCTTCAACCGAATGGTTTAAGCCTAAAGCTAATTGGTAATTACTAATTAGGGGGAGTTTGTCAATCATATATACAGAAAAATATAGAGTAGTTTGGTTGTACAAAAAAAATTTGAAAAATAATGAATAAGAAAATTTAAGCTGTGTTTGGTGAGGAATGAAAATAATAGAAAATGGAAAAAAAAAAGATTTGGAGAATTTTAATGTGATTTTTGGACAATTTTGATAACTAGGCCTTTTTTCAACCCTCTATTTTTTATTTTGTCGAATCCCCCCAACACGCCTTGTGTATATTTATATTTTTGTATTTATTAGTATTACATGCAATGTATTGAAACGCTTTTAAATTAACTCTTGTGCAATTTTAATAAATTGAAAGGTAATTGAGAATTTTAAAATTATGTAATTAAAATAAATAAATTTTATACTTAGAATTTTTTTTTTGATGAGAATTTTTATACTTGCAATGCAAACACTCGGCTTCAAGATTTTATCTAATGAATAGTGCGGTCAAAGTAAACTAAACACCTTCCGTCTTTATTTATGTTTTCACTATAGCTAAACCGGTTATATTTAATGAGATTTTGTGATATGTGACTCGGTCTAACTCAATAGTCCGAGTTGATCCGACCCGGTTTATTGGCAAGATGAATCAACCGACTGTTTTAGCGATGTGGCCCGTGGTGTCGGGAATATGATCCCTGTGGCAGGGAACACGGTAAGCTAAAATACTACACGGTTATAAAACCATGGACGATTGGATGATGCACGTGATTGACAACCAAAGATGTGGACTTTCCAGTTTCAAATATTAAAATGATCTCGACCGTTCAACTCTTCTGCGGGCCCACCTTCTAGATATGCTCTTGTATCCGTATACATACCAGACCGGATACTTTATACCCAAAAAAAATCAGACCGGATACAAAGTACTATTTTTGAACGACCACTTGGGTCCGCTCCCCTTCCACGCCCTGAATGCTTTCTTCGTATTTCCACGAAAGTCAACGACGTTGCGGACAAACTCGTGATACTAGATCACGACAGCCTTGTCATCGGAGTAGTGATCTCATACGAAGTCGAAGTCCTCGTCAACAAGAATGCAAGGATGTGGTAGGATGGTCTATCGACGGGATCATGTCTAATCTATTACCCTTGTATATACAAAAATATTATTATCGTTTTTGTCAAACCATCTAATCTATTACCCTTTTAGTTTTGTGATATATAAAAGGGTAATTACTTAGCTATTTTCTTCTTCCTTGATTGAAACACTTTCAATTATAAACGGCAAACAAATACGTTTAAATAAACGTGCTGCGGAGGGTACCATACCTCCTTCTTACAAAAAATAATAATTTTTTAAAAAAAAATTGTAAGGTAAAATGGGCTGCCTAAAAGAATTATAGGACGAGGTTTGGGTCATCTGTCATTTTATCTTTGTATTTTTTGGTTTATCCGTGATTCGAAACACCTAAATAAAATCTCCCTAGATAGACGTAGCTAATTTTGTGAATCACCGTAAAACTGTGCTATCCTTTTGCACATTTGTTCATTTTCTATTATTAGTCATACTCCACACATTTGATAGGTACTTTATAGTTAGACATAGACGGAATGTAAAGCGGCGTCATGTGCATACTAGTATACATGCGTGTTAGTCTCAAGTCTAACACATAAACACAACGGGATTCCATTTTAAAATCAATTAACAAAAAAAAAAGTAGCTCACTGACCTTATATACAGACTTAAAATATAATCCTTTGTATGTAAAAACTTATTATCTCCAACAATATCCTATGAGGTATAGATATCGAAGTTTCATTCAAGTACGAAGCATTTGAAAAACATATAACCATTACCAAACATGTATAACTAAGTTCTATCCTACAAATAGAAAGTAAACCAAATTTAATCACTTTTATATGTGTACAACTTTGCTAGACCATTTTTACGGATGAGAATGCCGACGGTTCGCCGTCGAGTATAACTAGGTGTTCATACAGAGTACCTTATTTGTAAGACTAATTCAATCCTATATTATCCATGCAGAGACCCATACCAAGTGACCTACACCCTCAATGTTCTAAATTTGGTACGGACCGACACCACAAACAGACGAACGAACCGGTCCTACCTTATACTGCAATTTGTTTTAACCACAAAAATCATTTTCTCTATGTGAACCGACCGGTCTAAATTGGATATTTATTTTATTATATCACGTAACATATGGTTACTATTATAGTGAGATATCCGTCATAAATCGTTGTAATGAAACTATAATTGTAAAAGTGAAGATATTTTGAATCTAGTATATAAGGTCAGTGAGTGAACTCGTCCTATTTTTAAGTGGTTTTGGATTATAATCTCACCAAATTTATGTGTTGAGTTAGGGTACCGTCTGGTTATTTTGGAAACGGATTCTCAGTTAGCTACCCAACTCATCAAGAGGCACGTTGCCCCTTACCACCCGATTGCTAGTCTGGTACGCATGTGTCAAGACTTATTGAAAAGAAACTGGAATATTCAGTTTCGACATGTCTACCGCGAGGCGAATAGAGTTGCGGACTTTGTTGCTAGTTTTGCTATTAACTTACCTATTGGTTTCATTGTATTGTGTGACCCGGCAGAGGGTGTTATTACTTTACTTTCGGACGATGTTAGGGGTCGGTATCCCCCGTTTGCTGACTACTTAGCCCTTTTTCTTCTTAATAAAAGCGCGTTTAGATGCGCCGGTGATCACTACCTCTCCTTCCCACCAAATAAAATTTATCCACTGAATTAGGATCTAATACACTCGTATACATCACACCAAAAAGAAAATACACTCGTATACACATGACTCTGCTCTAGGTTAGGTTTGTATCTCTATATTTGACTCTAACAATTTTTTATTTTTTTTGTGCCCAAATTAGTGCCAAAATATTTTTATTCCTTTTGGACAATATAAAACACGACATTAGTTATTCTTAATTTTTATAAAAATAGCAATGATAAACACGATATTAGTTAAGATGCCAAGCTTAATTAGACTGTGTATTTGCTTTCAGATGATTATAAACTATTACATGTTTAAATTGGAGTTTTAATTTGAGTTATAGTTTAAAAAATATTATAAAATGTGTTTGGTGGTACAAAACTAAAATATTTACGTAATAATTTACATCAAAGTATTTACCTTAAAAAATTTTGTTAGTTTGTTATTTATAAAAAAAATATAAAAAAATATATTAATATTTTTTTATTATAAACAATAATTCTTTTTAAAAATTATCAATTGGAGTGTTTCATTTAATTATAAACTAATTTATTTTATCATAACAAAAAATATCTATATAATATTTCAAGCATACTAATTTTATATTTTTGGATAAGTAAACACATCCAATACTAAATACTTTTTTTTTTTGACAAATAAAAAATTTAAACAAATTCAATTGATTTCCCTTTCTTTTCTCAGAAAGAAAAAACTATAGGAATACTTTTATTGTAGAATATAAATTCTTAATACAATAAACATTTATCGCTATAATAACTATAAACATATTTTGTAAATGCAAATATATATATAATATAAAGGAAAAAAAAATATAGAAAAAGAGCACAAAATCACGTGAGATTAGACTGGCTTTCTAATGTGATTCTGTACTTTAGTGGGATGATTCATCTTTTGATCTGAACACTGTTGATACTCCACCGTACTCTATGTTCTCGCATGCACGCAATCATTTTTTTTTTTAATGGAAACCGGTTCGAAACGATTAGACGGTACACCGTCTAGCGGATCAAAAGACAGAAAAAATTGATAGACGGTCATGAAGGACCACAAAAAAAAGAAGAAATACACAAAAATATATCAAAATAAAACCGAAAATAATAAATTTTTCAAAGAAAAGCAGGATGATCCGACCAGCAAGAGGCAACGAGCATAACGTTCATCTTCGAAAGAAGTACACAGGGAGAAAGTCCGAGGAAAAATGTGGAATCATTCCTTGTGATTTGAAGTAATTGGAGAAAAGTTTGATTACGTTTGATACCTTATAGGAAAACAAAAAATGTGGAAAAACAAATGCATTTTGCATTAAACCACAATGATTGATTTCATAAAATTTCATGAATAAGTATATGTATATGGACTAAATTCGTTTCCATTCCGTTTTCGGAGTTGGAACCAAACGAGCCCTTAATTTGTTTTTATTTTCTTTAAAAATAAGAAAATTAAAAGCAAGAGAGTGAGTATAACGTGAAGGCAAGTAAGCCACCGACATGGGCACCGCTTTCTACGCTTCTTCTTCCCAACGAAGCCTTTCATTTTTCTTGCAATTATAATGCATGCAAGTGCAACCCATCTCATTCCCATGATCCATATGTTTTCTTTATTTCCATTTTTGGCCTTGTTTTGTCTTATAATTGCAAAACCCTACCATGCATGAAAGTATTTGAGCTTTGTGCACACTTTTTATGATTGTTTTGCATGTATTGTACTAGCACTAGCTTTGTTGTTTGGAATTGGGTTTGGCTCAATGGGGAAGTGTTGGTACAAGGACGTTTTCATGGATTAATGTTATACATTATATTGGTACTATTATTAAAGGTAAGAGTTAAATTCAAAGTATAGTATATAGGGTTGATTGTAAATCGGTTTATGAGAATCGTCAAGTTTGTGAAAGTCAATCGGATTGTCAATCGGGATCTTGTAAATACGAGCGTACATACACGTTAGGCTCAATCTCAACACTTAAGTTCAATAAGATTTCATGTAAAAAACAAAAGAAAATAAGACGAAGCTTACATACCAATCCCACAATCCATCAATTTTACATGCGGTACGTTTACATACATGCTTTGTGCATAAATTGAGGTTGTGATATGCTTCTTAACGGATCATTTTGATAGAAAATGTTTTATCAGGGCTCTGTGTTATGAGATCAATGTTGGAGCTAATAAGGTTCCACATCGAAAGACGGGGACACTCCGAGCCTAGTATATAAGGTCGATGGCTACTCCTCCTATTGCCAATTGGTTTTAGGATGAAACCTCACCGGGTTTATGTGCTGGGTTTGGGCCTAACGCGCATGTGCGCTCGTATGCACACGACCCCGCTCAACCGGTCAGGCTGTATTGGACTTTGACATTGGTTTTAGGATGGAACCTTGCCGGGTTTATGTGATGGGCTTGGGCTTAATGCGCATGTTCGCTCGTATGCACACGACCCCGCTCTACCGGTTCGTCTGTATCGGATTTTGACAATCAACCCATCACATACAAGTTTTCAATTGGGCGGTACTAAGTTGTTAGTGTTTAACTTGTTTCACGTTGTTTTTATCGAGGTCTTCATGTTCTCCAATGCCTTGAATCCCTTATTTCTGCCAACATACATATCAGTTGTTGTCGTCGCTGTCGTTGTCGTCGTTCTCATGAATAACAACTTGCCCGTCGACTATTTTGGACTTCCAGTACACCAACGATATACACAATTTTGGTATATCAAATCACTTTTTATAAAAAAATACAAATATCATCGTTAGCATAGTTTTTTTTATATCGTTATTCGTTTTTGGGATGAAACTCCTTTAGTATATATATAACGGATATCCGTAAATGGAACATAATTTTTTTTAAATAACATATGATACAGTCTCATCTTGAAATGCATTGGTCACTTTTGTTCTGCCGCGTTCATCTTTTCTTAATGGAAGTAAAAGGCTACACTAAGTACGCTCCTTTATACAAAGAAGAAGATTCAAAGAGTGTTATCCAAGTGACCATCAAGAAGACTATTGGCTAAGCACTTATCTTTCAACTTTCGAATGCACTAGTTCGTATATGTATACTATCATCTTTTCTTCTTTGTTCATTTTTAACGGCTCCACCACCTTTAAGTGTCGTCATACAAGTTCAATAAATATTGTTTTTGGTAATGCCTACGGAACACGCCTAGCGTATCCGTACTTTTATTCTTGAAAACGTAAAATAGCTAACAAATGACATGTCGACGGGTAGCTACTCCGCGAGTATCGTTCTGTAAAATTTGAATTAAAGAAGTCGGTGGATTCTGCAAATAAAAGTAACCTAAAGGATAATTGGAAGCAATGGAAGCCAAATGATCAGCTGCGGCATTAGCTTCGCGGTAAGTATGTCGGAGCTGGACTCGCCAGTTCCTACGGAGGAAGCCTTGACACCTTGATACCAGACTAAAATGAGGATGATATTTTGGGATGGATTGATTGACAAGTCTGATAACCATCTCGAAATCAATTTTCACAATAACTTGACGAAACCCTTTCTCCCATACTTGATAGAGTCTCGTGCAAAGACCCCAAAGTTCTGCAGTTGGGACCGTACAAGGTCCAATGTTCATCAAAAAGCCACACAACCACTGTCTATGATTGTCTCTAAACAACCCTCTTGCAGAACCCGAACCAACATCCCACCGGACGGACCCATCCGAATTCATCATGATCCATCTAGAATCAGGAGCCTTCCACTACACGTAAATATCCTCATATATCCTCACAAAACTTGCCTTCCTTCTGTTGGTATATGTCTGAGTGATCAATTTCGTTTCAGCAGCTATCAAAGCAACACGGTTTGGAGGAAGTGACACTGATCGAAAGATGTGCTCATTACGCCACTTTCAGCATCTCCAAAGTGTTACGGCATAGCACACATTCCATGGCATACCATCGGTAATGCACTCGGGCCTATTCAGATTTTGCAACCACCACGAGAAAGCGTCCAAAGAGAAGAAATCGGCAGAGAACTCAGCACTGAGCAGATTGAAGTTCAAATCCTTCCTATAGGGTCCGGTGTAATACGAGTCCAACCCGAGTCGAGCCTAAATTTATATGAACTTCAAAATGTTGTTCATACTCGGCTCGTTTAAAAAGTGAACAAGGTAGAGCCAAACTTTTGACGAGCCGAGTAACTCGCCTAAACAATATTGGTATAGTGTTGAAACAAACCTTTACCAGAACAAGCCGAACCTAAATTTTATACGAGCTTTAAAATGTGTTTATATTCGGATCGTTTAGAAAATTAACGAGCTCAATCCGAAATTTTAGTGAGATAAGTTTGAACAGTTTGTCTAATATTACAACCCTAGCTTTCGAAAATGGATCTCCTCAAATGAACCACGAAGAATCTTGTCCATACGTGGAGCGATATCGGACATTCGAACCCCGGCAAATGAGCTACCCGATGCGTTCAAAAACGCTATCAAATTTTAGTGAAGCTTCCTAATGTACTTACACTCGATTTGTTTTATAATCGGAACGAGTTTAAATTTGAACGATTGGACTCATATAACTACCCTAACCGCTCCCCCTTCCCTTCATTTCTTTCTTGTGACGGAGCCTCTTCAAACTTCCTCGTCATCAACTGCACCCTGCAGTACCCTCTGCCAAATTTAAAAAAAATTACAGTCGGTTTGCGTTACATTGTATCAGTGGGCCATATTGAACGTGGGGCCTACACGGCCCACAGAAGAAGAAAAGTAGACCCCGCGAGTACTCTCTTCTATCAGTGGGCCCGGCCCTCTGAATTGACCGATGGGACCCACATATGTGATTAATGCTTAGTTCTAAATTAAACATGGGCCTGAGCTGTCATTAGAAGAAATTTTACTTGGATGAACGTAAAAATTTCACATAACTGAAACACACTGAAATTTACGTATATGAAATTTTTAAAAAAAAATAAAAAAAAAATATAATGTTGAAAGACGATTTTAGTGTATTTTAGTTTTTAAAAATAAGTAAAATTTGAAATTTACAAAGAGAAGCTTTCACGCTGCCGTGCACTGAGATTATGTATCAGCGTTGAATTCATGTACACGTTATTAGTGCGCGTTGAATACGTGTTAGCAAATCCGACCGCGTGCATACAATTCGGTTTTATTTTACGGTTATTTAACTACTCCTTTGATCATAATTAACTGTCATTTTAGCATTTGACACAATTTTTTAAAAAAATATTAAATAACATAGATTTTGTAAAGTTTTATAAATCTTATCACTTATTTCTTATAATTATTGTTCATTTATTGATCTAGAAAACTTAAAACGACAAATAAATTGTGATCAAATTTATAATGCTAAAACAACACTTATTTTTTTATCGGAGAGAGTATTTAATTTTTTATTTTTAGTAAATCAATTCATAGAGTCTAATGTGTTTATCTTCTATTGAAATTTGTAAAAATAATATTTCTATTTTTTGGTGCAAAAACATTATCTCTATTTGAGATGTCCATTGTCCAATAAGTATGTGGACCTTAGCCTAATTTTTTGGGTTCAGAGGATCTTAACCTAAATGTGCGACTTGTGAGTTGGAGTTGAGCAATACCGACAGTTCTTACGTGTGAAAATTTCATTTAACCACCCTTTAAATATTATAAATTTCTCTAAAACATCTTTATTTTCAAATTTGTAAGAACTACCTCTTATAGCTACAAAATTTTCAATTAATCACCACTTGTTCTTCAATTTTCATTATCTGTCCATCTTACAACTCTTTATTTACCCGATATTCTAATTAATCATCATTTATTCCCGACTCTTCAATTACTAAAACGAAATACACTAAGTTACATGAAATTAGGGTTATTCTTTAGCATTTTCATATGTTTGTGGTCCATCGACCGGACCGGAACACCATGGTTCATCCAATACGGTCTGAATCGTATTACTCCTTTATATTAATTTTCTCTTTTTTATACTCTATAGGATAATTATGGTCCGATTCGATCCAAACCCGGACCATAAGCAGGCCTCCATTAAGAACTACCTCTTATAGCTACAAAATTTTCAATTAATCACCACTTTAATTTTCAATATTCGTTATCTGCCCATCTTACAACCCTTTATTTACCCGATATTCTAATTAACCATAATTTATTCCCGAATTTTCAATTACTAAACCCTTGATGTTACATGAAAATAGGCTCATCTAACGGTCTGAACCAAACCGTAATATCAGGAACAAGACCTTTAGAGTTTTCATATGTTCGTGGTCCATCGACCAGACCGGAACACCACGGTTTTGTCCAATACGATCTGAATCATATTGATCCTTTGTATTATTTTTCTTTTTTAAAAAATCTCTATAGGATAAATATGGTCTGACTCGGTCTAAACCCGGACCATAACCACGTCTCCCTAAATTATTTTAAAAATGTCCATGACCGGAACGTAGGATACAAGTATTACATTTAAGACCAAACAAGAGCCATATATTTACGGTTAAAACCCAAACCGGACCGTAATTTCGGTTTGATCCAATTTTTGGTCCAAGAATAATGTGTGAAAAAGAAGGAATAAACAAAACAGTATGAAAACAGAAAACGTCACAATTTTACCTAAAATTTTGCATTTTTTTAAAATAAAGGAAAGGGTTTCGAAACCATTAGACGGCGCGCCGTCTAGTCGATTAAAAGGCTGAAAAAAATCGGCAGACGGTCAAACCGTCACGAATAACCACAAAAAAAAGAGAAAAGAAAAACACGAAAATACACCAAAATTAAACCCAAAGCAAAAAAATCTTCAATGAAAAGTATGATGATCCAGTTAGCAAGAGGCACAAGTGCTCAGATTGTGATGGGTTGTTCGTATTTCCGATTTTTGAAAAAATAAATAAAAGAAATAAATACCGTGGAAGTCTTGGCAATGAAGTCAACTCTAATTTGGAATTGGATTAATCATCGCCATATTCTCCGTATAAATTAATATCTAGGGTGGTTAAATTAGGCGATTATTAGATTATAGAGTTATAATAGTCAATTATTTGATTAATTTTACTATGACAATTTTAAATACACGCACATGCACTATCAGATTCTCAATTTATTACTGTGCAGAATTAACCACCGTAAATCCCAACACCTTATCTTAAGCATTCAAATGCGGGACTCGTCTTTCATTCTAATTATCAATTATCGCAATCCCAAGTTCAATTAGAGTATCAATAACACGCAATTAAATGTAGTTTATATTTGGAGATTTCGTATTAAAGTAGTTTAGTACACATTTGGTAATTATGTCTAGCTTGTCTATGAAAAATTTAATATTTATGATACACAAGAATTTTTAAATTTTGTTTAAATATTAACGTTTTAATGTGAATATATATAATTTTGAAAATATAAATAATAAATAATAATTTATTTATTAGAATTTTTTACACATGGACCAAAAATTTTAGTTTCTAATGTTAAATATTATGAGTATTAAAGTACGTAAATTATAGTTCTTCATGAAACAATTTGATTTACTAGGCCTTTTTTTAGTTTTGTGTTTAGTAAATGTACAGAGAAGAGTGTGTATCATCTGAGAGTAAATACAAAGATTGGGGTCTATTTACTTAATTGAAACATTAAAAAGCCTCGTTACTAGTATAATTTTTTAAAAAGGCTTAGTTACCAAAATTGCCCAAGTTTTTTTGTTGAGGTGATTTATTTCTATGTTTTATTTGGCCAATTTATTCACACTATTCATGTTCGCTAGACTAAGGGCCTGATTGGTTTTAACTCCGGAATTGAAACGAATCTAGTTCATATGTATACGCTTGTTCATGAAAGTTTTTGGAACCATTTCTTGTGGTTTGAAGTAATTGGAGTTGAATTTGATTACTTTTGATACCCTACAGGAAAACAAAATTTGGGGAAACAAGTGCAATTTGCATGAAATCAAAAGGAATGATTTCATAAAATTTCATGAATTAGGATATACATATGGACTAAATTCGTTTCCATTCCGTTCCCGTTTCCGCAGTTTTAACCAAACGGGCCCTAAGATTTATGAATAAAAAAATGATTTTGTAAAATTCAAAATATTATGGTTTCAATTAACAAAACTACATTTGCAAAATATCTGAATAACTGTGATAGTAAAAATAAAAAATGTATATATACTGGATGAGCGGTGGGCCAGCTGGTGGTGAGCGGGCCGAGCGGCGGTGGAAGAGTGGTGGGCCGGTGGTGTAACGGTGGGGCCCGTAACTCAATAAAAAATAATTACGGAGTACTTTTTAAATTTGATTTTAAAAGGGAGGGAAATATAAAAGAAAAAAATAAAAAAAGTATGTGAGAATGTGAAGAATTGAATTTCAACATCAAGATTCAAGACAGGGGAAAAAGCATTTTAAATTAACAGCTAGCATTGATAATAGAGGCTCACCTAACTTTCCCTGCACCTCCCACACCCAATCCCACCCCTTCATCTCTTTTAAGCTGCACTTCATCTCCTCCCTCTCTCTATTTCAGAACTTTCTCATCTCTCAACGCTTCACATTGAGTTTACAGTTCACTACATTCTACTCAAAATTTTCCACAATTTCTAGTTGAGTTCTGAGTTAGCGGTTAGCGGTTTTACTACACTATAGTATTAGTATCCACAAATTCAACTCTCTAGCAATTTTTGTTATCGGTGCTTGTTTAATTCGTCCACCGATTTAGCCGAATTTCACTCTTCACGCACAGGAGGTTTGTACATCTTCGATTTCTTTGCATATTGCTCAATTTCAGTGTTTATCTTCTTAAATTTCCGATGTGACTTGTGAGTGGCCATTGACTCGTAATTCCTCCGAATTCAGTGACATTTCTGCTTGAAATCAGCGAGAATTTGTAAATTATGTCGGTTGTTTGACTTGCGATAGTAATTTTCCTGTTTGTTTATTCTGCATGACTAAGTTTCAGCTAGTAATTTCGTCGATTTCCTTCAGATACTAGTTAGGTAAATAGTTTTTCTAACATGAATACGGTCGCTCTCCTTTTTTGGCAGTTTTGAAATAATGTAATTCCTTACATTTTGAATTCATAGGCCTGTCCAAAATTTCGAATTCTTTTGAATTGTTTTGTGGCATTTGCTTCCATTTGTTGGAGATTTCAGTCGTTCCTCGTGTTTGAGTTGTTGGAACTCTTAACAAAAATTGAAGAAAGTGATTTGTAGTTTCTAGAGTTTGAACGGTTTTTTGAAATATGAAGAGAAATTGAATTGCCTTAAAAGACTTTGATGGAATTCAATCCGCAGTTTACAATGGTACGAACCTTCTTTCTTATTTTGTATGAATTCTTGTGATACTTTGCCCGATTTTGAAGCCATGGGTTTTCATTCACCAAATCTTAATTTAAAAGGAAAGCAAACAAAAAAGAAGATTTATATCTTTTTCTCTCCTAACTTTTTATTCACCATTGCGGAAAAAGGAAGAAAACCTCCAGCATTTAATGTTACTTTTTCCCTTCCAATTTCTGGTTTTTCATCTTTTGAACTTTGTAATAATAAACAAAAACAACATTCAAGCAAGAGAAATGGGCATAACAGCGTACGATAGCATATGACGAAATGATTGACACATTTTTCCTTTCACGAACTTCAATAACGAAATAAAATCCTGGCCCCAGCCCCACTCCCCATCCCGCTCATATGCTGCGCACTTTAGCGCCCATCAGTTTCCTCTTAAATCCAAGGCTTTCATTTCTTTCTTTCACCCAGTTTTGAAACCAATCTTCTTCTCTTGTTTGGGTTTACAGAAAGCGAAAAGGAAGAACCATGGTTGGAACCAACTTCATGGATGAACTAGACTCTGGAAGCTTCTACGAGCACATCGATGATTTACTTAACTTCCCGAACGACGACCTCGACACCGGTTTGCTAGGCGCAAGCGGAGATTGCGACTCTTTTCCTAGCGTTTTGCCTGGAAGCTCCCCGTCTGAGGCTCTGTTCAACTATGACTCTTTTTTCTCCGGCAACTCCGCTTCCGACCTCTCCGCTGAACTTTCCGTTCCGGTAAGAACAATATCAAATCAAATACGGAGTATTATTTTTTTCTTTAATTGGTTTATTTGTTTTTTTTTTCCCCTTTTTTGATATTTGGGTTTTAGAAATTATGGATTTGAGAATATACGCGTCACGTGATTGTGCTTTATTGCGATCAATTGGTGTTTACCTCATTTTTTAAGTTTAATCATTTTATAAATTTGAAATTTCTATTTTCTCGTGGTGATAATTATACAGCAATATGTTTTTATTCGTTATATATATGATTGCCAGCTAGTAGTGGGATGGGTGCCACTTTTGGTTTGCTGTTGTTGTGATGTAAATATTCATCATCGAAAGCAAAAATGGCCATGGCGTGCTGTGATTGCACATGGGTCCCATTTCATATGGATGACAGCAGAAACACGAATATGATTAATTTTTAATAATTACTGTTGTGGCGTTGTAGATTGTTTAATTGAGTATCAACTCTAGGAGAAATTGGTGGCTGAACAGTTGAATTGTCATTTGTTAAGCAAAATTTATGCATTAGTTTGATCAAACTGATGTTTTCTTGCAGTATGAAGACATTGTTCAGTTGGAGTGGCTGTCGAATTTCGTGGAGGATTCATTCTCTGGTGGAGGAATGACCATGGAAAAAAACACTCTCTTACCAACAAAGGAGTCATCACAGACCCAATTTCAGACTTCAAGCCCGGTCTCGGTGCTTGAGAGCAGCAGCTCATGCTCTAACGGAAAGGCGATTCCCGTCAACCATGAGAAGAGAGCACGTAGCAAACGTCCGCGTCCCGCAACCTTCAATCCTCGCCCCACCATTCAACTAATCTCGCCATCATCCTCATTCACTGAAACCCAAAACCCGGCTGTGTTTGTCCCGTGTTTAGTCTCTGAATACGGATCCAATTCTGCCGAATCCATGCCTTTAAAGAAAACACCTAAGCTCGGCCCTAGTGATCAGCCTAAGAAGAAGAAGAAGACCACCGCGAATCCACGTCCATCAAACCCAGGAGACTCGAACCAAACCCAAAACCCAAGTCCAAACCCGAATCACCCAGTGAGGAAATGCATGCATTGTGAGATAACCAAGACTCCACAATGGAGAGCAGGTCCAATGGGACCAAAAACACTTTGCAATGCTTGCGGTGTTCGGTATAAATCAGGCCGGCTCTTCCCCGAGTACAGACCCGCAGCCAGCCCGACATTCATTCCATCAATTCACTCCAACTCTCACAAGAAAGTGGCTGAGATGAGACTCAAGTGCTATGCAGAGAAGCCAGAAGAAGCATCTAAGATAGAGATAGCAACAACTAGCCAGGAGCCGGAGCCGGAACTCGTTCCGAGCAGCGATATTCCAAACTAGTAGAGACAGTACACCTTTCCATTCACATTACTAGACTTTTTTGTTATCTTTGTCATTCACATTTGTTGGTTCATTTGTTTTGTTGCCAAAAGTTTTGTACAGAGATGGAACTTTGGGTGGGCAATAGCGCAGATAATAGGTGACCAATTTAGCTTTAGAAGATGAGAATTAAGAAGGTAGTCAAGTTGAGGAAACTTGCAAACAAATGGGTAGGAGAGCATATTGAAGATCTTAGTGTTCAATTCTCTTTAGTTAATAGCTTATTATCGCTTTTCTTTTTACTTCTTAGGTCATTTTGTAAGGTCAGTACTCTTGGGTTTGTTTTTATTATATATTTTTTTACCTTATTGTATTTGGATTAATTTTTTTTGCAGTTACATCTATTATTAGAATATTTTCCCCATATTTTTATCAAATTCTCAAACTGTTCAATTTGTATTGCAATTTTTTTTGTGTTAAGACATCTTGCCATCACAGTCTAGGGTGCAGATAGGCAGTTTGAAACCTAGTTGTTTATTGCTCGACCCCTCGAGTCACCACGAATGTCGAGTACTATTCGAGATAATAAGGTCTCACAGATGGGACACTCTGAGCCTAGTCACTGCCCCTATTGCCAATTGGTTTTAGGGTGGAACATCGTCGGGTTTATGTGTTGGGCTTGGGCCTAATGCGCATGTGCACTCATATGCACACGACCCCGCTCTACCGGTCCGTCTTGTATCGGACTTTGACATGGTATCAAAGCGGTTTTCTCAATTCGGCCCGCGATCCTAACATGTGGACAAGGTGTATATAAAGTCGGTGGGCTGCTCCGCTCTACCGGTCTTTATGTGCTGGGCTTGAGCTTAATGCGCATGTGCGCTCGTATGCACACGACCCCGCTCTATCGGTCCGTTGTATCGAACTTTGACAAGTACCTCCAATTGCTTTCCTTAAAAGAAAATGTACGATACACATAACAAAGGGATGATAAGTCAATTAAGGTATTGGTGTGCTACATTTCGTAAAAAACGATCAAAATCGGGCCCTGGGATCCGGATATCCGAAACTGTTAGAGATAATAAGGTCCCACATCGAAAGATGAAGACACTCTGAGCGTGCTATATAAGGTCGGTGGGCTACTCCTATTGCCAATTGGTTCTAGGATGGAACTTCGCCGGGTTTATGTGCTGGTTTTGGGCTTAATGCACATGTGCGCTCGTATGCACACGACCCCCGCTCTACCGGTCCGTCTGTATCGGACTTTGACATGGTATCAGAGCGGTTAGCCTCAATTCGGCTCGCGATCCTAACCTGTGGACTAGTGCAACTCGGTCTATATCCTCTAGTTGCACTTGTGGGGGCGTGTTGGAGATAATAAAGTCCTACATCGAAAGATGGGGACACTCCGAGCCTAGTATATAAGATCGGTAGGCTACTCCTCCTATTGTCAATTGGTTTTAGGATGGAACCTCACCGGGTTTATGTGTTGGGCTTGGGCCTAATGCGCATGTGCGCTCGTGTGCACGCAAGCCCCGCTCTGCCGGTCCGTCTGTATCGGACTTTGACATGGTATAAGAACAGTTAGCCTCAATTCGGCTCGCGATCCTAACCTGTGACAAGTGCAACTCGGTCTATATCCTGTAGTTGCACTTGCGGGGGCATGTTAGAGATAATAAGGTCACACATCGAAAGATGGGGACACTCCGAGTCAGGTACATAAGGTCGGTGGGCTACTCCTCCTATTGCCAATTGGTTTTAGGATGGAATCTCGCCGCGTTTATGGGCTGGGTTTGAGCTTAATGAGCATGTGCGCTCGTATGCACACGACCACCGCTCTACCGGCCGTCTGTATCGGACTTTGACATAAACTTTTAGCCGTAAATTGAATATCTGAATATCCGATCTAAGTAGTTATTATTGGATCAGTTGAATATATCAACCCTACGTTTTGTTGTCTTCTTTAAAAACCTTGTTCCAGCCGAAAAAATCTCCCAAATCGGATTATCAAACGACTTATATTTTCGGATTCAATTTTTTTCGATTCGATCTTCAAGTTAGCGTGTCGTATTAACCGGATCGTATTTTTTACTCTCCTCTGATTAAGTTGTTGATTTAGCATTGGCATAAAAAAAACTCACAGAATTCAATTTGTATTTGAATCTTAAGAACCCTATTAAGCATGAATAATGTCGGTCTAGATTGATTGGATACTAGTTACAATCCATCGCTAGCACGATTATTAATTTATGAAAAATTATAATAATTTTTAATATTAGTTATAAAATTCATTTAATGAATTACTATGGTTGTTATAAAGAAATACTAAGTGAATTATGTAAGTTTAAAAACATATAAGTCTATCAATATCAATAACAAATCTCAAACGAAACCCTCTTTATATTTCATATCGATCCACCACGAATACATTGTTGTTTTTTCTCTCTAGTGCATATATGCTAGCTTAGGATTTAAAATTTTTCATAAAATTCTTATGATATTTAAAATTTTGTTGATTTTAAAAGAATCTATTATTTATTGATTTTGTAAAATTCTTTATTACTTGTATCATATTTAAATTCTATAAAAGTCTTTCCTCAACACATAAGATTTCCACAGAATCTGTATTGACTCTATATATAATTAAATTCTATGATTATTAAGAATCATCAAAATCTTTAAAAAAAAAAACTGGATTTAATACACCCCTTGAGATTTTAATTTACAAAATATGTTCTACAATAAATAGATAAATTCTATATAAAAAATATAAGTACAAAAAAAATCTATAAGTTAATTGACATGCCAACACAAAGAGAACAACTCAATTGGGTAATAAGTCCCTTTCAATGTTGGTTCAAATACCTTATTGTTTGAAATAAATTGTGACATTTTACTTTCCATATGGTCTCATGGTGCTATCACATCTACCTCCAACTACCAAACTTAATTTGCATTTATCACCAACTTTGATTTCTAAACAACATTCAAAAATATCAACTTCATTATTGCATTTTGCATGTCAATATGTAAGAATTAGATGTTCATTGCATGTAACTATCCAAAACAAACAAGCAAAGGCGACACTTTTAGGCGGGTATCCATTGCATAAATTAGGTAGATAAACAATGATACTTAGTTGAAGAATCATGCTCTAACATGACTAATTTTGAATGAAGGGTTGTTATATGATATGGGTTATTCGGACTCAGTTCGAAAAAAGTTCGGGTCATACTCGTTCACCTTTATAAATGAACTGAATATAAATGTTTAAAATTTGGACCCGGTTCGTTTTATCAAGGAATTGAGGTTGAGCAAGTCAATTTTGGCAATGTTCGGCAAAGTTCGGCTTATTTGAATATAATATCACTACATGTTTGGCATATTGGACAAGTTATTCTGCTTATACTCGTTTGTAAACGAGTCTAACTTGACAATGTTGATATTAGCATTGTTTGGCTCGTATGACAACCTATTCACATGAGATGAACGATCAAACTACCACTACTCAAATCCGTCAAAATAAGAAAGACAAACTAAAGCATGAGCAAATGTAATTCCGGATCACCTAGGAGATACACTATAATCAAAATTCGACGATGATGATATAATACCCGAATGAATTGAAATAGAGTGAGATGAACTCTCTATTTCTCTTTAAATTGAGCCACTAACCGGTGTAGAGGAACACGCGAGAAATGGCGCGCGTTCAACATCGTTATTTTTCGGGATTATTAGAGGGTTTATTCGGAGGTAGATTATTTTAAGATTATTGGAACAATAATTTTAATCCATTATCAATTATTTTAGGAGTTATTGGTGATAATAATCCAAAATAATTTGTGCTTTGTGCCAAACAGGCCCATTATCGATTAAAAGCATTCTTTTCGGCCCAAATATAAACCCCCTAATCTAGCTCGGCCCAATAAAGCCCATTAGAAGCCCGTTTAAAACTCGTTGCCGCAAAATCTGTCTGCAAACCTCAGTGCACAATAGCTTCAGGCGCGGCGAAACCCTAGAAGACGAACAAGGAACACGACGATCATGGCTACCGTCAAAGACGTTTCTTCACACGAGTTCGTCAAGGCTTACGCCTCTCACCTCAAGCGGTCCGGCAAGGTTTTTCATCCTCACTCTCTCTTTTGATTTACCTCCAAATGTCGATGCTATTTTTGAAGTATTTCAGTGGAATGTTTGTGTGTTAGTTCGACATTCGCTCCTTCTTAAATTTATGTTAACTGTCTTATCTTGAGTTTGGCTTTGCCTCTTTGTTTGCGGCGATGTGTTTGCTTTAAGTTGGTTCTTCGTTGATTAGCTTTGTAAGGTTGATTATGCCTTGAGCAGAAATAAACCTAAATGTAGTTAGCGATTTTAACAATTATATGAATAGGCTTGTTAACGATTGTCGTTGAAGATCATGTGTGTCAAATTTATGCTGGCAGGGACGTGAATTTGTGCTCGCGTGCTTTTGTTTTATATATGTGCTCCATTATGTGTAAAATTCGAATCATAGGCACGTGGTTGATTAATGATTACAATGCGTCTGGAAATTTTTGGTCTAATGAAGATTAAGTGTTGCATTTCGTAGCAACGAATGTTCAAAATGTAGTTTAAATTGTCAAAATTAGGGGGTAAAGAGGGCAAATGTGTATCTGCTGATACCTATTAATTTTATTATAGAAGCATAATGAAAGCATTGTACTTAGTTTTGTTATCTTCCATTGAATGTTTTGAGATGGACAATT
Organism: Fagopyrum esculentum; assembly: GCA_033239045.1. Classification (NCBI taxonomy): domain Eukaryota; kingdom Viridiplantae; phylum Streptophyta; class Magnoliopsida; order Caryophyllales; family Polygonaceae; genus Fagopyrum; species Fagopyrum esculentum. Next base: position 1,138,424 of record BSUD01000007.1, on the reverse strand, counting down.
GTTGTTTACAAGGACATCAATCTGCAATTAGCTTGGGTTTTAAGATGTATTCAGTGCATTACTCTAGCTTATGGAATCAATTACCATTGCTTTTTCCATGTTTCTAATTAGATTTCTGTATCTGTTTTGCATGTAGATGGAGTTGCCTCACTGGACTGACATTGTGAAAACTGGAACCCTCAAAGAGCTTGCTCCTTACGATGCTGACTGGTATTACATTAGGGCTGGTATGTATTTGATACTACCTTTTATTGTTTTTTTCTGAAATAAAATTCTAAAACACAGTTGCTCCTTTTGTTGTGCTCCTATATTTATTTTTTTTGCATTAAAGCTTCAATGGCTAGGAAAGTCTACTTGAGGGGTGGCCTTGGAGTTGGTGGATTCAAGAGAATATATGGAGGAAGCAAGAGAAACGGAAGCCGTCCTCCCCATTTTGGTAAGAGCAGTGGGTCTGTTGCCCGTAACATCCTCCAGCAATTGCAAAACATGAACATTGTTGAGCTTGACACCAAGGGGTGAGTTCATTTTTCTTCTCTAATTCATCTCTAGGAGTTTAGAAATATGAATTCTGAATCATTTCTTGCTTCCTGCTTTTCCAGTGGAAGGAGAATTACATCAAGTGGCAGGAGGGATCTTGATCAAGTTGCCGGAAGAGTTGCTGTTCCTGTTTCTGAGTGAGTTTTGTTACTGAATATTGCGCATGCATCCATAGAATAGCACTAGATTTGTGGTTTTGATATAATGTCATGTTTTATGTTCTTATTCCCTTCTTAAACTAGAGATGTATACAATGTGAAACTAAAATTTTGTCTATTATTGGTCATTGATTTACTCAAATGTTGTTCAATTGAACAATTTGTTTTAGTCATGACTTACCAAAATGATTTTCTGTCAAGATCTTCTACTCCTCAATTGTTAGTTGTCCATTCCCCAGTCCCGTGGTATTGATTGGTACAAGTGATCTTATGGGTCTTCAGCTTATAACTTTTCATCAAGTAGAAAGTTTACAAATTTGTGATTGGTAAAAGCCCATATTGTACAAACCTTAAGCAATGATGCCTCACAGTGAACGCTTTTATCTGTTACTTTTGTCTGAAATCATTAACCCATGTACCTAATCACTAATCATAGATGAGTATCAAGCATGCTTATACAGTTATGATAACTGTATGGTTAATGCTTATATTGGTGAATTCTTTTGATCAACTTAAATTGTAGTTTTGGACTGAACTTTGATCAATGATTCTCGATGTTATATTTTATGTATATTTTTTTTTTATCATTATTGTCTCTATCTTCTTTTTTTAATCCTTTGTTCAAGTCAAATGATTCTGGATTAGTTTCAATGAGAAGATTTGATATTGGTATTTTCACAATATTTGTTCAATTCTTTAGTTTATAGAATATTTGGTTAATTTTCAGCTAAATGGAAGGTTAATCTCACGAAACTGCCCATTATTTACTCCTCTTTTCACATAATCACCCATTATCTTGTATATGCTCAATACCTTTACCATCTTTTCGTATTATTTCACTACTTAATTCAAAAGTTTGTTCTGATGCCTTGTATGCAATTTGTCTCGGCGTTCTAATGTCATTGGCCAGAAGAGAGTAATTTTGGTTTGAACCTTCTACGTCCAATTTCAAAATTAAGAAAAGGGGTTAATTTCAGCCCAATTTCACAGTTTAGTTAAGAAATTTAAAATTACCTTTGTTCTATGTAACAGTGACAATAAGAGAGGAATTTGGGTTCGATCCTTCTTTGTCCAATTTCACAAATTAAGTGAGAAGTTGAAAATCTACAGAGCAATTTCACAAATTAGGGAAGAGAGTAATTAGTGTCCAATTTCACAAATTAGGTGATAATTTTGCAAATATTACGGAGGTCGTTGTTCGAGGCAATGTCAAGAGCTAAGAAGAGAGTAATTTGGGTTCGAACTTTTGTGTCCAATGTCACAAATTAGTGAAAAGAGGTGGTTTTTTTTTGTATAGGAGAAGAGAGTAATTAGGGGCCAAAATTTTGGTCATTTTCATAAATTAGGTGAGAAATTGAATATTTATAAAGGTCGTCTAATTTAGATGACAATAGCAAGAGAGTAATTTAGATGACATGTTATATTTTGAGAAAACTTTCTCATTAATTTTGAAAATTTATTTTTAAAATTTTGAGAAAACCTTCTCATTATATATATTTAAAATGATATATATATATATATATATATAGATATAGATATAGATATAGATATAGATCCTGACTCATATGTAAACAGTTCTTACATGTGAACACGAAAACGCTGAATATATGTGACTATACTGCCGAATATATGAGTCGGATCCGGCGAATATTTCTTTCACTAATTACACGATTTTACATCATAAGAGTTGTTTATATTGATCATTTTGTAAAATTTATTCTAAATGGTATAATCTCCAAATTACACTTTGACCGTTAGGCTTCGGAATTGTTTTGGGACTTATTGTGAAAGTATAAAACTTGGGTCTGACATTTTATTTATCCAAATAAACTTAGATTACGAAATTATTCGAAATTACTGTTAGATTATAAATTTTCTAAAGTGATTATTTTATGTCTTCGGTTTGACCAAACGCAGCGTTTAAGAGTACATTAGTCCTGCTATTACTACGTGACTATATCTACAAGGTTGTCTATGAAACCAAAGTTTAGTCTCTTTATCGTCGCCCCACAATAAAGAAAAACCATTCCAAATTATCAAATGGTCAAACGACCCATCGTCCAAGAAAATTGGGAGTTTGAAATGTTATTCAACAAAAAATTGTGTTTGGTAAATTTCTCGAACAATAGTATAAAATACTAGTCTTTAATCTTTGGGCAATTTTAGTAACTAGGCCTTTTTGAAAAACTAGAGTAGTAAGTAGACTTTTTAATATTTCAAGTAAATATACCCCAACCTTTTATATTTATTTTCAAACTTTACACACTCTTCTCTCAAGGAGTACATTTACTAAACACAAAGCTAGAAAAAGCCTAGTAACCCAAATTGTTTCTTAATATTTTTGCGAAATACCGATACTCAATTCATAGTGAGAGGGTAGTGTCGTACATGATTCGGACATAGAGCGGCTTTGCCGATCAAATCGGACGAAAAACCGAAAAATATTTTACTAAATATATAAAAAAAAACTTAATATACGTTCCTTATATTTTTTTAATCAAAATTAATCCTAAATATAAATAATTTCATAACATACTTCATGATTGATTTTTTTTTTAATATTCCCTCCGATCAATAATCTACGACATTCTAGTTTTCAAAACAATAATAATAAACGTGTATATATTTTTTTTACATACATTTTCATTTATTTTTCATTGATCTTACTTATTTATTAATCACCCGCACCATTTATTCTTTAATATATAATTTGATCATAATTCTCGTAACTTCGTCTAAAAAAATATAACGTCCAACATATATGATCAATTTTAGGAGATAAAAAAAAATCCCTATATTTTAATGATATGTAAAAAGACTAAAATGTCTCATATGTCTATGTAAAAAAAATATTTGCAAAAATAAAGTCATCTCTTTTAATTTCCTGAATGACTCGTTTATATTCTGGTTTATTTTATCGAAATATTTACATATTCTATTATACTCCCGTTTTATCATAATTATCCATCTAATTTCAAGTATATTTTGAATATATATTTATCTCAAATTTTTAAAAATAAAACATATTCATTTCTTTTTAAAGGTTTATAAGTAGCTTCCGGTTCGATCGATTTCGCCGATTTACATCAATCTCCAGACTAACCACCTAAGGAGTCTAGCACCACATCTCACTAGACCCACTGATTACTTTTTATTTCACTTGTAGTTTTGTGAAGAATATGGATTGTTTTATTTTTTTTCCCTTTTTATTTCTATTCCAATGTTTTTATATGTGTGAAAATATAAATGGAAAAATAATATAAAATGAAAATAGTAGTTAATCCATTATTCTAATTTTTTAATCCACCATATATCTAAATCTAAAATATTAGAAACACGGTGAAATTGAGGTGGCGAGAAACAAGGAGATGAATACATAGGATTATGAACTAATTGAATGGCAACAATGAAGAGAGGCAATTGCTTTGATTTCAGGGCAATATTGCTTGGGATTATGAGGATCACGTTGGGATATTAATTCTTGTTCTTGATTTCATATACTAAACCAAACCCAAACCCACTTATTAATTTTTATTTCATTAAATAAATTTGTGTTTTAATTGTTTTTAGTGATCCGTTTTTAATGCTCCCTCTAATGTCTCCCACGTTATCTTACCAATGAATAATACTTAATTTAACTTAATTAATGATCAACAAAAATGTATAAATAAAATGGGTTCTCATTTAATGTTGATTTAAATGAAACTAGTGATTCTTTTATGAATTTTAGGTGAATTTAAAAAAGAGAAAACTACATAAACAGTCCCATTTTTTAGGCTTACTAAACTTTAGTACCCCGTCGTTTAAACTATTAGAACGGTATCTCCAATATTGAATCCGATCAAAGATTAGTACTTAGATTACTTTACACTCGTTAAGTTAGCCAGCCTTAGATATTTAACTTCGATCTGTTAACTTAACGTGTGAACAATATTCCAGGTACTAATCTTTGATTGGACTTAGGGCTGTAATATGAGACAAGCTACTCGGACTCGGCTCGGGCTCGGCTCGCCAAAAGCTCGGCTCGAGCTCGTTCACTTTCTAAACGAGCCAAGCTTGAGCACATTTTAAAGCTCATATAAATTTGAAACAATTTGGTTTACTAGACTTTTTTTAGTTTTGTGTTTAGTAAATGTACCCCTTGAAAGAAGAGTGTGTAGAGTTTGAGAATAAATACAAAAGGTTGGGGCATATTAACTTAATTGAAACATTAAAAAACCTAGTTACTACCCTAATTTCTCAAAAAGACCTAGTTACTAAAATTGCCCTATAAATTTTAGGCTCGGCTCGTTTATAAACAAGCCGAGTTTGAGCATGTCAATGCTCGGCTCGTTCGACTAAAATAACACTATAAGAGAATTATTTTAGCCAAGCTACTCGGGCTCGGCTCGAGCTCGTTCGTTTTCTAAACGAGCCAAGTTTGAGCACATTTTAAAGCTCGTATAAATTTTAGGCTCGGCTCGTTTATAAACGAGTCCAGCTTGAGCATGTCGATGCTCGGCTCGTTCGGCTCGTATTACACCCCTAATTGGACTCAATAGATGAGGTCCTGTTATAATAGTTTAAAAATTGTATTAATATTTTTTTAGTTTTTTTTTTTTTTCTCTTTGGTCCGTCAAACTAGCTTTGTTGTAGCCATTAGGATGTCCGGAAATTTATGGGGATCTTGTATTGTATATACGGAAATCTAATTTATATTAGATTTATGTGTTTTGTTGAATATTATTCTATGGTATAGAAGGAATCGAAGCTGGCAACAAGTAATTGTGCTACACAATCCAATGTTGCAATTGCTAGCTGTTTAATTAGGGTTCATCATGTGAGGATTATCAATGAGTTATCTCTTTTAATATCATTTATTAAAATCCTTTATTTGAATATATTATCCTTTGAGAAAATAGTTGAATCTGTTTTTGACCCTTCTTACTCACTCTGATTAAATATTAAGACATTTTTGCGTTTAAAATTCGGTAGTGTGTATATATGTTAATATAATTGAATATTTATGTTAATGAAAATAAATATTTTTGAATTTATAGGATGTATAGGACACAACATTGTACACATTTGAGGTGTATGACATGCAGACATGAATACCCTTTATGCAAATACAATGGGAAACTTGGTTATAGCTCCGGAAACGAAAACGGAATGGAAACGAATTTAGTCCATAAGTATATCCTTGTTCATGAAACTTGTTGGAATCATTCCTTGTGGTTTGACGTAATTGTAGTAGAACTTGATTACTTTTGATACCCTATAAAGAAACAAAATGAAGGGAAACAAGGGCATTATGCATGAACCCAAAAGGAATCATTCCAAAAAATTTCATGAACAAGTTACACATATGAACTAGATTCGTTTCCATTTCATTTTCGTTTCCGGAGTCACAACCAAACGGGGGGTAAATTTGAAGGGTTTACAAATGTCCACATGTTTCTTAACTGTCTACTTTCTTCGAACATAATTGTTTATGCTCGTTGTTCCTTGTTGGTCGGATTATTTTGCTTTCTTTAGAAGACTTTATATTTTTTTCCGAGTTCCTTTTAATGTATATTTATGTTGTTTTTTTCCTCATTTGTTATGTGATGAACAATTAGTCCGCCTGCCGATCTTTTCAATATTTTAATCCAGTAGATGAAGCGCCGTCTATTTTGTCTATTTTTTCAAACCGCTTTCCGTTTAAAAAAAGTCGACTATTTACCTTGTTATGACTATATATATATAATTCTTCACTATTGACCCGGATGAGTTTCAGCCCATTGATTGTTATTATACACGAAAGTTCATTTTATTAAAAAAATAAAATACTTGTATTCATTTACATAAATTCGTGTATGTATCAATACAGATATTCGTCTGAAATATTTTTGTATAAATTACAAAGAAACCACTTTCGATATTTACATAATTTCTATATATTTTTTTAAACAAAATCCTTTTTATTTCTTTACTATATCTTAAAACATATACTAAATAATAATATCAAAGTAGTAGTACGTGTAAGTTGGATCGAATCAAGTACTTGAATGCTTTGCTTGATTTTTCATGGATTCCCTCCCTCTTTTTAATGAAACTTTGTTTGATAGTAAAGTTTTGTTGTTTTTTTACTTAGTAGATTAATATGATAAAATTGTAATTTTTCTTATTGTCTTTTAATGACCAATTTTTTTGTCATGTTTCACCAATCTTTCGTTTTCAAAATTTTGAAGTACTTTTGTCTTTGAGTATAATTATATGAAAAAGAAAAGAAGGAAAATAAAAATAAATTCACATTAAAAAATATTTTTATGCGTACGGGATTCAAAATTTACCAGCTAAATGATGTCTTAAATATAAATAATTTTAATTAAAAAAATAAAAACAGTAAATAATTAGAAAATAATTTAATTGTTGTATTATTGTGTTGAAAATGAAGGAGCGTGTGAATACGCGTATACAAAGAGAGTGAAGTAGACAAATATTACGACTTTTCCGTGGAGATTCAGACAGACCTTGGGATGGGTGAGCTGAACTGCGGTGTGGTGTTTGGTTCATAATTTTTTTTTTTTTTTTTTTTTTTTTTTTTTTTTTTTAA
>BSUD01000007.1:1072309-1131031 GCA_033239045.1 Fagopyrum esculentum | reverse complement strand
TTTTTTTTTTTTTTTTTTTTTTTTTTTTTTTTTTGAAAATGGAAAGCTGTTCGAAACAACTAGGCGGCGCGCCGTCTAGTGGATCGAAAGGCCGAAAAAATCGGCAGACGGTCTAACCGTCATGACACAAACAAGGGAGAAAAGAACTACACAAAAATACATCAAAATGAAACCGAAAGCAAAAACGTCTTCAAGTGGAAAGCAGGATGATCCAGCCGACAGGAGGCAACGAGCATAAAAGTTCATCTTCGAAGAATGTACACAGGGGAAGCCTGTGTACATTCTTATATCCGATCTTATATGTGTTTGGTTCATAATTTGTATTTCAGTGATGAAAATAATATAAAATAAAATTTTAAATTATGTATGTGTAGTTTCTTATATGAAAATATTGTAGATATATAAATACGAGAGGTTGTTTATCATTTTTATTTCGTTTATTGTTCTTGGAAAAATATTATATTTATTTTCACTCTTAACCGAAACCGACCTTTACTATTTATCTTCTTGGATAAATTTAAATTATAAATAAAATGTACTTATGTGAATAATTTTGGATATATCCGATCTTAATTCTTTTATCGAAGTTGCGTTTAATACACTAGTATTTTTTATTTGTTTCAAATAAGAGGATTACAAATATTATGACATATGGGCTCCGTTTGGTAAGAGAATAAAATAAGGAAGTTATGATTATGAGAATTAAAAAGGAGAAATAATTCTCGTAATTTTGTTTCGTAAGAAAATTAAGATGATTAAAAGAGTTAGATTTTGGAGATGAAGGGAATTAGATTATGAGAATTTTGTAATCTTGTAAAACATTGATTATAAAGATTATGAAAATTATTGAGGGTAAAATCTCACTTTTACCCTCTTTTTTCCCATCTCTTTCATTAATAAAAATAATATGTACTTTTTCGTAATTTTACACACAATCATATTAATTTTACCAAACACTCATTTCACTCATATCCATATTCATCCTCTTAAACAATTTCATCCCCTTAATTCTTCGTCTAAATAATTCTCTTCATCTACGTAATCTTTTGTTATCAAACCGACCCATGAACTCCTTTATATATCATGGTTAAATACCGAAGAAAGTATATTGGTTATAATTTCTAGCGCTAGGCAGATATGGGACGTCCGGTTAAAATGGCTGGGTAGGTACAATTCTATAAGTTTATCCGGGGTAAGGTTAAATAAATTACGAGTTTAAAATAAGATAAATATTTATTTCTTTATATTTCATGTTTTTATGTTTTATTTTTAGTATATAACTTTTTATGTTATTTTTGAAAATTAAAGAAAAAGAACTTGGCAAGCCGGTTTGGACGAACCGAAGTGATTTTATCGGACTCGAGTCCAATTTTAGGGTTTACCCATTTCACTCAAATACATTCCATAATTTACCTCTTCTATCAACGTACACTCTGCAATTTACTTATTTTTATCCAATTCTACGAAACCATTTCACTGCAGTAACTCTTTTCACATTTACTTTGAGAGTAAAAAATCGATTTTTACTAGTAAATAGTAAAATGAACACATTTGAATGAAAAGGCTAAAGAGTAAACATTTGTGACCTACTCCACCTACAAGTGAAAGTCTTCACCTTTATTTATGTTCAATTCTATATTAGTCAACTATATTGACAAACATATATACTGACAAGTGACGACATTGTAAAGTTGTAATCTTTTTACAAAAAAACATTATTTTTCTCACAACAAAATGAGAACGAAGATCGAGAACAATTGACTGAAAAGTGAAAACCCTCATTTGCCTCTTTCATTTCTTCGCTATATATTCCCTTCATCTTCCTTCTTGCTTTTGCAGTCAAACCCAAACCAGAAAACACTTCTCTCTTTCACTTCTATTCAAATCTCAAATTAGTTCAATCTCGAATTCGTAAAGATGATTGAGATCATGAATTCCATAGATTCAATCAAAGCTTTCAAAGAAAGCTCTTCAATTAACCCTCAGCTTTGGCATGCTTGTGCTGGTGGAATGGTTCAGATTCCGCCATTAAAGTCGAAGGTTGTTTACTTTCCTCAAGGTCATTTAGATCATGCTCAAGTCAATCTTGAATCTATCAGAAATTTTCCTACAAATTACATCCCTGCCATGATTCCTTGCGTGGTTACCTCTATCAATTACTTAGCCGATCCGGAAACCGATCAAGTCTACGCCAAAATCAAACTTACACCAGAAAGCCGGTTTGGGTCGGGTAATAGTTGTAGTGATCCGGGATCCGAGTACTTGAACGGGTCGGATAATAAACCCGGGTCGTTTGCGAAGACTTTGACCCAATCAGATGCGAACAACGGTGGAGGATTCTCGGTTCCGAGGTATTGTGCGGAGACGATTTTTCCTAGGTTGGATTATTCGGCTGAGCCACCGGTTCAGACGGTGATTGCGAAAGATGTCCACGGTGTGACGTGGAAATTCCGGCATATTTACCGGGGAACTCCTCGTCGGCATCTTTTGACGACCGGTTGGAGCGGGTTTGTGAACCGGAAGAAGCTTGTGGCCGGTGATTCGGTTGTGTTTATGAGGGATGAGAATGGAGAGCTTTGTATTGGGATTAGGAGAGCGAAGAAGTGGATCGGGTTTGGACCTGAACCGGGTTCGTTTGGGATGAAGGAACCGGGTTCTGTCGAACCGGTTATTGAGGCTGTCAAGCTTGCGGCAAAGGGTGAGCCTTTTGAAGTGGTTTATTACCCCGGTTTGAGTAGTCCGGAGTTTTTTGTTAAGGCTGATGAAGTTAGAGCTGCCATGGAGATGAAATGGTGCCCTGGGATGAGGTTCAAGATGGCTTTCGAGACCGAGGATTCGTCTCGGATCAGTTGGTTCATGGGGACGATTTCCGGTGTTCGGTTTTCCGACCCGGTTCATTGGCCTAATTCCCCTTGGAGACTTCTTCAGGTAATTTCGATTATTTGTGTTTATATACGGTTTGTTTTAGTATATAGTATAGATAATTGTATTCGAAAATCGATTTTAAACGATTTTTTGATTTGATTTTTTTTAGGTTGAATGGGATGAACCGGAACTACTACAAAATGTAAAGAGTGTGAACCCTTGGCTAGTTGAAATGGTGGCAACCATGCCAACACTTCACATGCCGCCCTTCGTGTCACCAAGGAAGAAGCCGCGGCTTGTTGAGCCGAACGACTTCCCTTTCATCGGAAACCCGTATTGTTGTGCGCCAAGCAATATTTCGACGGGCGTACAGGAAGCCAGGCATGCTCGGTTCGAGCAATCCTTATCAACCCTAGGCAAAATGCACTTGGGCTTGCTTCCTAATTTCCTAAAGCAGCAGCAACATCAACAACAACAACCACAAATCCTCATACCGAAACACCCGGCGTTACTTGATCATAGCTTGATGCGAAAACGCAAGGAGCCTACCGAGGATTTATCGTGTGCTCTAACAATGGGAAACAACCATCACAACGAAATTTCAAAGAAAACCGAAGATTCATCAATCAAGCCAAAATTTATGCTCTTCGGTAAGCCTATACTAACCGAAGAGCAAATCTCCCAAAGTTCATCCGGAGATTCATCTGACGGTTCCGTCTATGATCCAACCGATAGCTCTTCCGAAGAAGTTTTACCCAATGACAAAGTCCGGCCATTCAAGGCGGATCTTAGGTTGTCCCAACCGGAGCAATGGCAAGTTATGATGAGCAATGAGATGCACAAAAGCTTCATTCTCAATGGAGGTCATTAGAGATCTTGTGTTGTATGTAATGGAATTCTTTTATCCATGTATGTTACTAGAGAATGGCTCCTCTCCATTTCGAGAGGCCGTAACGACACCGAAATGGCCAGGAGCCTTTCTCCTCGTTTGTGTTTCTCAAAATTTGTTATTGTTGTAAGTTGCAACCCTATGTTATTAGTTTCAATAGCTAGTTACTTCCTTGATACTTGATAATTTTCAATATGATCATTACTCGTAGTAGGCAATCTCCCTTTCACTTCAATAAGATGTTGTTTTCCTTTCCTTGATGATCTTAAACCTCTCCAATGTGAACTTAAAGTTGGTCTCATAATCTTTCATGGTATCATTGTCAATAGAAGTGGGAAATCATATATGTTGAACACAATGACTTACTACATCTAAAGTTAGGAAAAATCCAAGCTTAATATGGGTCCATTTGGAAGTCTTCAAATAAGTATTTTTAGGCTCGGCTCGTTTATAGCCGAGCCTAAAGTTTACTTCAGCTTTAAAATGTGTTCATATTCGGTTCGTGTAGAAAGTGAACGAGCTTGAGCCGAGCTTTTTACGAGCCGATCCCGAGTATCTTGGTTAAAATAATGTTATTTTAGCCGAACGAGACGAGCATCGACATGTTCAAACTAGACTCGTTTATAAATTAGTCAAGTATAAATGTTATACAAGCTTTAAAAGGTGTTCATATTTGACTCAGTTAGCTTTTGACAAGCGGAATGCGAGTCGAACCAAGTAACTTGACTCATCTTACAACCCTAAATCGACTATATATTTCGGCTTCAGACCACCGTAATCTTCCGCTTCATCTAATAAGTTTGTGATTCCGAAACAAACCCAACATAAATGATTTCACACTAGGGACATAGCAATGAAAACCCTAACATTAATGATTTCAACATTTTCCCCAAGTACAAGATGTGAAGGATTCAACAATTCAAAGGTGCAAGGGTTTGTTTGATTGGAAAAGGTCACAAGTACAAGTGTAGACAATGAGATAATCTAGTGGTTTATGAATAAGAAAAGAAAACACGTGAAAATGAAGAGATATGATATCGACACATTAAGTTTGACATTTGAAGCTACAAACAAGAAATGCAGGAGAAAGAAAACACAACATACAGACTTCCAATTATTAAAAAAAAAACATATAGAATAAGGACAATTTAGATTTTTAAAAAAGAAAATATTCAAAATTTACAGATGGTTCTAGATCCGATGCAAAACGATGCGTTTTACCCAATGGACAAATACAAAGGGGAGATTTTGCGGAGTTTTTGTAGGGATAATGAGACAGAGTGTGCTGAAACCAAAGCTTGAAGCCGGGTCTCAAGGCACTCGATGTGGGAACCACGCTACTCACATTTTCGCTTTCATTAAGTCAAACATACAATATTTGATAAATTGACAGTTTTGGTATCCAATATTTGCGATTTTTGGAATATTACCCTTAAAGTAAATCGATTTGTTTATCGAGTCTTACTAATCGGATTATAAGTGTTAACCGCTGTGATCTAGATATTAGATATATAATCAAAAAAACAATTTGTTTATCCATGCAATCACAATTTTTTTTAATAGCAATCGGATATTTAATTTAGAAAGAATGGATAAAGTAGGCTCTTTTTCAATTTATTGGTGAAAGTCGGATTAATACCGGATTGGATCGGTTTGAAAACTACAAATTTATCAGAGTTGAAACTTCCATAAAATATAATAAACTATCCTAATCTTGTAGTCTCAAACACCCAATTCATAGTTTATTTTTTTTGTCTATGCAAGTCATAATCTGAAAAAACTATCACTAACATTTTAAATCTCAAACACAACAATATAAAACATCTTATTTGTTACGTGCTGTAAAGTTTAAATGTCCGTTCGACTGAAGATGTGAAATTAAAATGGAACGAAATAGTTTAAGAGAAGAGAATAAAATGAAAATAATTCAAGTTAAATGACTATTAAATAATTTTATTATTAATTTAAATTTATTTTGTTATCAAAAATAATTTTTAACAATTTAAAATGATCTTACTATCACAAAAAGAAAATGTCAGATTATACATAGACTAGTAGATTAGATAGTAGAAACAGACATAGATCATGAAACATAGGGATTTGAACTATAGATCAACACGTACGGGGTGTATATATTAAACGCCTAATTGCGGATTAAATTTTTATTAATCTCTAATTAAGGATCTGTCGGTCAAAGGTCAGAAGTATCACAATTGACAACGCAAAAGATTCTCCTCCAGTCTCACGCTGTGTTGGCTGGCAGCGCGTGGTACTTACCTTCCCTAGTTTAATCGGAAAATAAAATAAATAATAATAATATAAATATTAAGTTTATGACAGAAACCTTTTACCTTAATTTATGGAATAGAACTTTCTCTGTCAGCTTCATTGTAACTGACAGTGACAACTTTATTTTATTTTTCTTTCATGTGCAACTTCATTAATCGTAGTCTAATGCCTAATGGGTAAACCATTGCAATAAATAGCAAGCTGAAATGGATATCCGCTTCTTCGTTATATGTCCGAATACACATGCGTGTTGAATTTGAATCTAACACATAAGTTCGGTAATGTTTCATCCGTTTGAACTAGTTGACACTTGACGTCGTTAACTTCATTAATCGTACATACCCGTAATTAGTGTTTTAAGGCCGACAAATCCGATAAGTCGATCCCCGATATATCAAACTGCTCTGATACACGTGGATCTCATTTTAATAATGGATCATAATTCAATTAAAATTATCCCTTTTTAGCTAGACTTCTTTTATAATAGTATTTTCAAAATATATTTATAGACTTATAATTGAGTTGAATATGTGGTAAGTAGTAAGTTTAAACCTTAAGACTCGTTTACGTAATTCTTGTCCATGGATAGTGAAAGCATGAGTTTTTTCAGTATTATAAGTTAATGCAACATCTTATTAGAGCATATTGGGTAGATAATAGATATCACCGGATAGATTTATGTGGAGTTTTTGGAAAAATAAGATTAAACTACTTAACAAAAATCATTTTTCCGAACACATTTTTATTTTTAATAAGAAAAACGATCATGTTGTTTACCTTATTGTAGTTCAATCTAAAATATTTATAGGGATGAAACACCCAAATTTATTATTGTCGAAATAATTTTTGTGTGAGGCCGCGTGTCCCAGACTCTCAGTGAGTCATATAGTCAACTACACAGTCAATTGATCCGAAAATATGCCTAATAACAATTTGTAAACGGTCGAAGATCAGACATGAAGTCGATAAAAGCATATTGACCTCCCAAGGACAACTTCCACGACCTAAAAATGCTCGAACTCAAATCACATTGAAATTATCTCATTCAATTCAGTGTTTCATATATTTATTAGTTTACCAATCTCTTTCATACCCATTTCAAGAGAGTGAATCTCCACTTTAATTACCGAATGTGGTACTTTTTCTTTACATCAAAACTAACTACGCCCCTATAGGCTATAACAAGCTCTTCGTACACAAGGTTGTAATATGAGACAAGCTATTCATGCTCGACTCGTCAAAAACTCGACTTGTGCTCGTTTGTTTTTTCTAAACGAACCGAATATGATCACATTTAAAAGTTTGTATAAAATTTAGGCTCGGTTGGGTAAAACCCGGCTCGGTCGGCTAAAATTACACTATATTGGCATTATTTTAGTCGAGCTATTTGGTTCGGCTCGGACACGAGCTCCTTCACTTTCTAAACAAACCGAATATGAACCCATTTTGAAGCTCGTATAAAATTTTATTCCGGCTCATTCGGCTCGTATAACACCCCTAATCATACATACCCATCAAATTTTAATCAACCAGAACCTTATCAAAACTTTTGCCATTTTATATCTTGTTTCCTTCTCTCACCCCATTAGGTTTATATGGTTTCACCGAACACGTTCTCAATCGCTTACAAAACGATCAAACATAACCACTTTACATCATACTAAATCTAAATCTAATTCATTTCCTATTATGTCTAACCATAGAAGTTACCCTCTAATGTAAATTATGTAATCCGTGCACTTCATATTTTAAAAATAAAATAAAATTTAATAGTTAAAATCCCGAGGCCCATAAACAAAGGGGAAGGCGGGAAGCATCGTTCACGTGCGAGCGAGGTAACCAGCGCCCGTTGTTACGCCGTTTCGATGGTCGTGCACTTCCGTCACTCTTAATACACTAATTACGTAGACCCACAAATAATGCCCGATTTTTGCGTTAGATGAGTACTGTAATTAGTGTATTTCTTTCGTAATTATACTTTGCAGCTGCTGTCACGCTTCATGGCATTCATCTATGGGATCTGTCGTCTTTAATGTGCTTGCAACTTGTTTCTACCTAAAATGGTGATGATCCCGGTTTTCGGGTTTTTGCCGGTTTTTATTTGACGAAATTCACCCTTACAAAAACGAAATTTACCGGTTTTCATTTAACATACGGTAAACTTAAATTTTAAATGTTTGAATTTTCGCATTTATTGTGACATTTTGTAAAGTAGTTTATTATTAAGATTTTGCAAAAATATCTCTATTTAATCAATTGACATTTATTAACCGATTTTAACAATATTATATTAATATACGTGGTCTCATTTTGTAATATATTGTTACATGTATTTTAGAAAAGAAATATATAATTACTTAATCAATTTAAAATAGTATTTGTCTCATTATTTTTATAATATCATGTGAGTGATTTTATTTTAGCAAATAATTAAAAAAAAAATTGTATGAGTTTTAGTTATGTTATGGTATAATTATTTATTTGTTTGTTCATAAAAAAACATTTTGTTTTTTTCTTTGAAAAAACCTTCAAATTATACCACTAAATATAAAAAAAATGAAACCATGTTGAATTTAACTGGTTAAAAACAAAACGGATAATAGTGACAATGAAAAATATTTGGCACGATGACATTTAAACTAATGAATTTTAAAATTTTGACACACCAAGTGAACTTGTTCTTATGTGATGTTTTGATAGATCATGCGTTTAGTAGAGTGACGAGATTATTTGAGAGAATCCTTACAAGTCCTTACAATAATCTGATAATTCAAGATGAGTTCGATTAAAAAAAACTGGGATTACAATATATAATAACCTTCTAAATAATCTTCTTCTTTTTTTTTTTTTTTTGTTATTGATCCATCTATGTTATATGTAACATTATCCTCTTATTATGAACAAGTTGCTTGTACCGCTATAAGTTTTGTGTGGAGTTATTGGACTATAAAAAAAAATATTCAACAAAAATAAATATGACACAAATTTATTATGTTCACATCCACGAAAAGAGATTTTGTGGATGATTTGGACACATAAATAACGATATAGTATATATAATGAAACTCCAATAATACTTGACTGCCAAGTATTATTGTGTTTCCGTTAATATCCGGACGTCTCCAACACCTTACTTTATATGAGAGGGTACTTAATCTCATCGACTGTATAACTGACTTTGTGAGTTTAGACATTTAATACATATCAATGTATACTATTCGTAAATAAGTGGTATATATACATCAAGATGGTCACTTCTTGGTTTATTACAAAATATGTATGAATAATAAATATTATTGAAATAAGATTTCATTCTAAAAATACAAATATTGTAAATTGTTGGAAGTTTTATCTCATAAGTATTCACACAAATAAAATAAAATAAAATAAAACATAAATATTATTTTTAATATTAAATATATTTAAAACTGGAGCAAGATCCGAGAATATGTTTGATGAAAAGGGCAAGCCAGGCCACAGTCAACCCTAACCTAAATGCTACCAAACCTTTTTTATATTTATGTTAAAAAATAATTTTTTAAAATGTATGCACATTTCCATTTATTAATTTCTTAATATATGTGTAGAAGATTTGTTAAAATAATGTGTGCAAAGAGAACAGAAGCTTCAAAACAATCTGAACCAAATCTTGGACATGGCCATCATGTGGTAGGCTGTCATGGTCAATGTCTCAATGACATCTGTTAGCTTGTAAGCTTATTCTATTTAATACCCTATTATCATTACTAAAAAATAATATAAAGATTATTTTATTAGTGAAATTTAGGATTAGGTTAAGATATAATCAAAGGCTAACCTAATTCAGTCAAACAAACAAAGAAGAAAAAATAAGTACTATACTATGATGTTGGGTACCAAGATATGAACTTGGGTTTATGTTTGAAAAATAAGTACTTGTCTATTTGGCATCTAATAAAGATATACTCAAAGCCAAAACATCACTGTTTATTTGGACTTTATATCGATAATATATCGGATTTTCAAATAGAAAGGACAATTCATAATGATGTTTTCGGATTTCAGACTCTTTCGGATGACGTCTATTCATTTGTTAGTTTTAATGGTTCCACCAAATTTATAATTTCTTAGAATATGCTCTTTTATCGTAATGAACAAGCTAACATTTTGAGGGGAAAAGATAATTATTGTTAACTAGTTCGGTTTTCGGTTTAAAGCTCATGGGTACATCCGAAGAAGTCTAAAATACAAGAGACCAACCAAAAAATCCCAAAAATACTCTTTTTTTGGAGGTTTTCACCCGGTTCGATCGGTCAAATGTTGCTCTACAATATGGTTATGACCCATTTGAGGAGACCCTCCCAATATCAATGAGTCTAGTGCCACTTTACCATTAGACCTACAAAGTGTTGGTCAATACTAAACTATTTTTAATGTCTAGTAAAAATATAAGATTCAAGATAATATAGATCCATATAAATCAAGTTACTTTCATTTACAACATTTAACCGTTAAAATATTCAGAAACTAAACTAAACTAAACTAAAATCATTTATAGACATCGAATTAACAGATTCACTCTTCGTAGATGAACTTGGAAAAACAAGCTTTAGATCAGCTTGTCTGCAGCTTTGCTTGATTAAATGTAACATAACTGCGTCCATCATATTGGTAGTTGTAATGTACACCCCAAGAGACAATTATGTATGTGCAAGTGTCAAAGTACAAGCATACGAGTATAAATCCTAAACAATCTAATAGGCCACGTTCATTTTTCATGATAATAATCCAATTTTGTGGCAAATAGATCATGCAAATACGTATGGCGTTGTCAAATAATGGCACCTTGGTACTAGGAGTGTTATACGAGCCGAGCCTTAGCATGCTCAAGCTCGGATCGTTTATAAACGAGCCAAGTCCGAGCTTTTGACGAGCCGAACCCGAGTATCTCGTCTAAAATAATGTTCAAATAGTGTTATTTTAGCCAAACGAGCCGAGCTTCACCCGAATGAGCCGAACATTGACATGCTCAAGCTCAGCTCGTTTATAAACGAGCCGAGCCCGAGTCGAGGTTTTAACGAGTCTAATGCGAGCCGAGCCCGAGAAGCTCGTCTCATGTATCAGCCCTACTTGGTAGGCCTGCAAAGTAACAGACAGAAGCAGTTGCTGGTTTCATGTATACGACTTTTTATCTAGCTAGGTATTACATGAACAAATGTACAGCAACATCAGCTTATATGTCAAACATCAAAACAAAGGGATTGCAATGAAGGGAAACTTTATACATTATACCTGGTGGGCTAATGCTATATGTAGAACATTATAAAGTTGTCAGCTGAACAAACTGCCTTACGTGTACGAGAAACGAATACTTAAGACTGATCAAAGATGGCGCCATCCTACCCCACACAGCCTACACAGCCTGAGTTATTTTTGTCATGACCACCTTAAGGCCGCTGAGCAAGTATAAAACTTGGCATTGGCAATAAATCGGTACCAGCTGCTCAGATAGGTGAGGTCAAGTGCATATCATCATTCATCAATGATCAAATAGTTTTTCCAATACAATCATAACTTCATATCTTTCAAGCTGTTAGTTAATTCGGCTTGCTTTGGATCTTGGGATGGACTGTTGAGTAAAGTTGGAGGGGTCAAAACTGATGCATTTGATCCAACGGGATTTGGAGCAAAAATTGGGACAGATTGCGGAACATGGACAGGGCGTGTGATATTAACAGATGGTGGCCTGTGGACATGAATGGAAGGTGGTAAGTGGATAAGAGAGGAATAAGCAGGAACTATGTGTCGAATAGTAACAGGGGGAGCAAATCCGATTCCATGGTATCGAATTGGTATGTAAGGTACTGCTGCAACTGCGGGAAACTTGTGGGGTCTGAGTTGAGTGCATCCTGGTGCTAGTGAGGGAAGAGTTGGGTAACTTGATGAAAGGATTCTTGAAGAGGTGATAGGAGAAGGATGTGAACTTGATGGCCTTGAATGAGATGCTGGGAATTTAATTGGGAAATGAGAATTGTTTGGCTTCACTTTCTTGAGGTAGTTTTGCAGGGCGCGTGCGACAGTTACATGCACCTGTTCATCGTTGTTATTTGTTGATGAGAAACCTGAAGCTTCTTGTGCCACTGGACCGGAAACACAAAACCATATGCAACATACAGGGATCAAATTCAGTGATTACATATGATATCGATGATAGCGTCAAGAAACGACAAAAGGGGCCTCTTAGCTCTATTTCATTGATCAAAAGGGCATATACAATATTCTTAATCTATAAACTTTTGGAGAGTGTTCTCATGTTACTAGTTGGCAGTCAAAAATAGCATTCATCAGATAGAATGATGGAAATAAGGATATAAATAATAGTGTTGAAGGTATATAAGCATTGAAACAGCATGGGAAATGTCTACAGAGATTAGACATATACAACCAGCTTTACGAGGATCCTTTCCTGAGACTTAAGTTAGTGCAAATTTATTCAAGAGACCGAAGAATATAAAGGGATCCCGTTTTTGTCAAGGTGGTTTAGCTTTTAATCTTAAGTTCACGTGCTAAAAAAATATATGAATGTGTTACTTAAACTTCATAGCAGGAGATAGATACAAATATACTATCTACACTATGATATAAGCATGCATCATGTTGACTTCATCGTCCTTTTACCACCCTATTTGTCAAACAACATGAGGATAAAGTGTTTCATAACAAAGCACGAAACAATAAGCACTCACATTGTTTAAGAGATAACCAAGCCGCCATTGCAGCATTCTTTTCAGCCTGCTTCTTGGTTCTGGCTGGTTCACCAGTGAATGTAATGCCAGCCAATTCCACCGTGCAGGTAAACCAAGGTAGATAGCCGGAGATTGATCTACAAGTAGTATAAAGAGGTAATGGAGCTCCAATCCTTTGAGAGACCTCCTGTAAAAGATTCTTGTATGTGCCTGTCTCATCCTATTCAAAAGGACATATAGTAAGCGCATTATAGAGAAACCTCCAGGTCATTAATGATCAAAAGAACATGAGCTATGGAATTTTATTACATGCATTGAATATTCATCAAAAACAGCTTCAAGAACCAGACTTGGTAGAATGTTTACCAAAATAAATACACATTTATTATGTCATACATAAAAAATCATAATGGATGAGCTAACCAAGCCCAAGGAAAACTGAAACTATACTTACGGTTGAATCATTATTATATGAAAAACATTAAATTTTTAGCACAGAGTAGTAAAACACGTCCAAATCAACAACTGTTTATCATCCAAGATGGAGCAGTTATCTGCAAAGATCATCACTTGGTAGGATTTTAGGAGAATACCCAGCAATAATAACATATTCCTGAACAAGTGAATGTCTCCTGTATCATTGCATGTTAGGATTTGAAAATTACCATTTGATCAAAACTAATCTCTTATTCAAACCAATCGTCAAATCAACCAAGCACATCAGGCAAAAGAAAATGTCAAAAAAAACATTCCGCTTCAATTTGAATAAAATAGAGGATTAACACGCAGTCATTCACCTTAAGAAAACCCAAGAAGTAAAAATGCAAATCTTAACCTTGCATAAAAAGTAATCAAACCATGGAAAGAAACCCGAATCCGACTCCAGCTTAAAAAACAATAACGGGGCTAAAAAACTGACCAGAATTCGGGCGGCGAGAGAGTGCGGGGGGGCACGATTAGAGAGAACGTTGAGTGCAACCTCGGCAGCCGCGTGCTCCGCCAATCGAAGCGTACTGCAGAAGCTGGGGCTTTCGAAGCATTCACCGTTGAAATTCACCAATGCTTTGAACCTCGGCGCATGATCTGGACCTTCCCTGAGGGAGGTGTACGATGGTAGGTTGAAGCAGCTTCGCTGTGCCAACTCTTGTAGCTGATTCTTGTACATCTCTCTTTCAGACGACCGAATCGGAAAAATCAAACGCAATTTCCTATAGGGAGAATTTCAGGTGAGCGATTTCAGATCGGATCTTTGGCAGGACTTTGAAAGGAGAAGTGTTTGCTGGTTTTTTGTGAGCATTGAATCGATGAGATCGATGACGCTAGGGTTTAGATGGAGAGAGAGAGTAGCGACTGACAAGAACAGTAGAAGGAAGTGTTTGTGCAATTGTGTGCAATTAGCAATGACATTGCCCTCATTTGGTTATGTAGAACCGGCAAAACGCAGTTCATTAACCATTATATTTTGGTATCCCCAAATGACTGAAGTTAGTACTATACCAAGTAATGTAATTGATTCATAAACGAGGCGAGTCTATACGAGAGTATTTACATGTTCAAACTCAACTTGTTAATAACAAGGCGAGTCTAAATTTTAAAATTTTTAAAACGTGTTTATGTTCGAATCATTTAGAAAATAATCAAGTACGAACTTTTTTTTAGCCGAACCAAAATAGCTCGCTAATACAAATTCCTTATTTTAGCAAAATAAATCAAATTTGAGCTAACTAAACGAACATTAACATGCTGAAAATTAACAAACAAAATTAAAATATATTCTATTCAACTCATTGGTAAAAGTGAACGAGTCCGGACCAAATTGAGACGAACCTGAATAGGTCGTACGGCGCAATATGTTATACATATTATGTTTTAGACTTTAAATTTTGATAATAATATAGTTATTTTGTATTTTTTAAGATAATAAATCACCGATATTGACTCTATTTTTATTTAACTATTAATTTTCACTTGCCATAAAGCTATAATAAATTGATAATAAACATTGATAAAATTAATAAATAAATAACAATAATTGAAGTATTAAACATTGAGTACTTTTAATTGTTCAAATGTAAAAAAAATAAAAAGATGAATAATGTTGAAGTAAAAGCACTTCGTTAATTGCAGGTTTTGGAAAAAATATCAAATTTAAGCATAAAAAATCTAAATGAAAAAGAAAGAAAGAAGAAAGGACGGTGAAGCGTTATCCGCATCTTTCCCCCCACTTTCTCCTGCTTCACTCGACCAACCAAAACCCTTTGTTCAAAATCATCCTATAATCCCACGTCCTTCGATCTCCATAGCTCAATCTGGAGGTTTTTCGTCAAGCTTTCTCATCTCTATCGGTGAGATAAGAGATTAAAATGTGGAATTGTATTCATCACTACGATTATGCATTTGATGAGCACTTCACCTTTATTATGCAATAATTTTTCACCTACAATCTTGTTCGGCTCCCGTCGTTGTCCAACATTGAATCGAACTACTTACAAGAACAACTGGATTCTTGTAGAGGCTTCTTCTCGAAAATTGTCCAGGCGGAAGCAGTTGCGTATACCGAAAGCCAACGGCAACGGTGACGATTATAACGACGGTACAAGTAGAAAGAAGAAGAAGAGCTGGTGGAAGAAGTTCTTCTTTGAGGATGACGGGAATTGGTTTGGATTGAAGGATGAAGATATGGTGGAGACCGAAGAGGAGGTTCGGGATATTGGAAGAGGAGATGGAGGAGAAGAGTTGTCGGAGACGGATAAATTTGAAGAGTGGAGGAAGAGAGCGGAGGCGATTGTGGAGCTTAGAGAAGCACAGGAGGGTTTGAGGAATGAAGAGAGTCGGAATTGGGAGGACTGGGTGGTGGTGAATGATGATTGGGACAGTGGTGGAGGAGCTGGTGGTGATAATGGTGGCGGTGATCTAGGTTATTCAAGTGATATGGTGTTTCGAGAGAGGGGATTGGTTGAGAGAGTGAACAATTTTCTCTTTTCAACTGAAGATGATGATATGTTGTATGAAGATCGTGTTTTTCGATATGCTTCCATCAATTCGGTAATGTTCTAAACTTGATACTTCTTGGTTGTTTTACAATACGTCCTGTAGTGTTCATGTTGCTATAAAAATGTGTTTGAAATGCAAAATTTGAAGGAAAGAGAAGAAGTGCTGACAAGATTAATACTTAGTGTACATTAATATCATATAGTTTGATTGAAACAAATGGAAGTTGTTGTATTACTCCTTGATTCATGTTAAATTGAAATTTCTATTGCTAGTATCCTTTGCTACATTCCGAGCTCATGATTACGCCTTAAACTTCTAACTTCCCATGTACTGTTCCACAGGGTAAATTTTTGGCGATTTTAATAATCATACCATGGGTGATGGACTTTCTTGTCCATGATTATGTTCTCATGCCTTTTCTAGACAGGTAAATGTTTGAGCACTTAATTTTGTATGCCATCATACTACACATCATATCGGTGTCTATTGGCTTGTAAGCTTTCTTTTGTAATTTTGTGTGCTGATTAATGAGTATATATCATGTTCTATTGCTGTTTTTCGGAGTATTTCTTTCTATTAGATATTTCTGTTAACATCATTATGTTCCTCTCCATTGTTTGGAATAAGAATGTTGGTTTATCCAAAAGCTATTTTGTACCTTACCCGAAAAACAAATACGTCCACAAGCTCACCTCTAAGTTGATGCATATGCTATGAATAGGTATGTAAAGACAGTACCACTTGCAGCACAGATACTTGATGTGAGAAGAAGTCAAAAGCTCGAAATGGTCAAGGAATTGAAAGTTGAGGGTTCTAGGCTGAAGTTCGAGATTGAGATTGGTAAATCACCTCCACTTTCTGAGGAGGAGACATGGCAAGAACTGCACCTGAAAGCGTAAGAAGTTTTGTTGCTTATAGAATAGATTGCTTATAAATTATAACGAGGAAGTGACAATTCTACTCGCCAAATATGGTCATGTAAGTCTAAATACACTATATTTGGTACAGCGGAGGCAACCTTTAACATTATTCAGACAATGGGTGAGAAGCTAGCGGATATATTTTTGAGACTCAAAACAAAGCTTTTGGTTATGTTTTATATATTAGTTTTAAGGTGGACTTTGGATCCAAAATTTCCCCTTCAAATGATCTTTTTGGATCCATCTTCTGCAAAAAATGGAAAAAAAAGGTGATGCCTTAATCTTAGTTGCTTGAGGTCCTTTGAGGATATGCCATATATGAAGGAAATTTATGACAGAATGGAAGTCTATACCAAAATGAGAGCCGCAAGGAAAATGTAATGTCTCAAGAGTTGGCACAACTTTGTTAGAACACACTCAAACCTAACAGGAAATTGTTTTTGTTCGAGTTGGTCATTATGCTAAAATGATAAGCCATTGATCAGTATATAGAGTTTAACATCTTAGTGTATCTATGCATGTATTTACATTCTCCTCTGCATACATTAACTGAAATGACCTTCTTTTTAACTCTTAACTGAAAAGTGCACATATGCTCTTCCTAATGGACAATGGCTTTTTCTTGAACACCTGATTTGTCCATCTTTAATTTCACCTTTAGCTGATATATTTTAATTTAATCTCTTGACAGATTACAGTTGCGCGATGAAAGGAGGCTTGAGAACCGCAGTTCATTTGCTAATATATGGTCTGATACAGTGTTTGGTATTTCATTGTTCATCCTGCTATACTTCAATCAGAGCAAAGTAAGTCCTTAACTAGCCTGGTAAATTCATTTTGTTCCCGCTGTTATTCTATTGACTCAATCTCTGGTAATAGCCATGTTTATCTCCTTGTGAGTCTTTATTTCTGTTGCAGGAGCACTATAAGTTTGCTAATGCAAATTTTTATGCAATCAATGAATGGTAGAAAATACCAAGAGGTCTTAAATCCACATCTTTGATAACACGCCATACCAAAATAGCAGCCAACTGGGCAACATATTACAAATTATCATTCTTGCTTTTTTGATGTCCTTTCTTAAAACTAGGCACTAATTTGGGCATCAGTTGATTCATTTCATTTTGGATTAGTATGATAATAGTACGTGAAGCTCAACTCCCATAGGATTTGACTTGAAACACTTCACTGTTGAGATTGTTCCTTGACAATATAGGTTAACTTTCCCCTCTTGCCAAAACTGACAGACTCGGGTACGTACAGAGAAACTTGGACCTGTTTGGGTAAAGATTACCAGTTATGATCCACTATTTGTTTTGGTTGTTTTTTTATTAAACATAGCTCGGTAAAAATGAGTGATTTTGAGTATTAGAAATCGAAGTTCTTCCATTAAAATGATAGTGTAAATCGGGAATCAAACCCAAAACGCACAAAGTAGTAGATTAACACACAAAGTAGGCACAACTTTGCGAAACCGAAAGTAATCCACTAAACCACTCAAGGGAGAAACTCCACAAGAGTCAATCTCAAAAGAGATCCTCCTAAGACCCACAAAGGCAAAAAGCCTGATACAAATATGATCCTCAATCCTAAGCTCGAATGTCTACTCCCATATTTATGCTCAATTTTCACCTCCGAGGTTGCCTACATGTGACATTAGCAAATCCTATAACAGCTGGCATTTCTTTCTCACTGTCAATTACTATTCTAGCCTCAGCTATCCATATGTCCAACAGAAAAACCATGGAACATGAGGTCAGATATGAAAGAAGTTGTCCATTGAGTGACAATTGTTGTAGTGTGGAGCTTATGAAGGTCCCATGATCTTGTATTCACGTTTGTTCTTTGGTATACATAACTTTTGTGAATCATTATTTACTACAATAATGCAGTTTGTGCTACTATTTGCAATTCAATGGCAAAATGACATGATTTCCCTCCCTTACCTATATCAAACTTGTCTCTATTGCGGCAGGTAGCGTTGCTGAAATTTACAGGATACAAAATATTAAACAATATTTCAGACACTGGAAAAGCATTTCTAATTATACTTGTTACAGATATTTTTCTAGGGTAATACTTCTTGCTCTCTGTAAAGTAATCTCATTCTCCTCACATCTTTTTTCAAGCACAAAAATAACCTCGTACTAGCTTCAGCTTATGAAACTCTAAAAGGATGAAACAAAATGGTTTTGCATTGCAGTTATCATTCTGAATCTGGATGGGAGACATTATGTGAGGTAATCGTTGAGCATTACGGTGTTGAGGTCGATCAGGCTGCCATCACGACATTCATTTGCCTAGTTCCAGTTATCATTGATGCTTGTGTTAAGCTTTGGGTAAGTGAAGTTCTTAATTCAACTTGCATTAGTGTTGCAATTTGACCTGATGATGGTATATGAATGATGTTATTGCAGTTATTCAAATATCTTCCTCGATTATCCCCTAGAGTTTCAAACATTTTCAAAGAGATGACGCGTCACTAGCGATTCTAAATCCAATTTGTTTCTTGCTGCACAAAATAAGGTGAGTATGATGAACAGATCTTGGCTTTGATGGATATGGAGCTGGAGAGCTTCCCTTCTGTTGTATGAAATTTTGTTGTGACACTGTCGAGATCATTCGAAAGTGTTTATATATGTATATGATAGGAGGATTGATTCATTTAAAAAAAGATTATCCTCTAGGTCCTTCAAATCTTTTGACTATTAACTTGTCCTACTTAAACTTCATGCCTGCAGCAAGATACGAACATTGAGAATACTTATGAAATCCAAAAAAGAAATCGTTTATCAATTCATTGAGCACAAGGTAAACACCAATAATCTTAAGATATGGAATTCTTAAGAACTCGATTGAACAATGTTAATATAACTCAACACTCACTTACCTGTTTTGACGAGATTGTTATTCGTACCCACCTTTTCATGCTATTTGTACACATACTACGCTTACGCAACGCGTAGGCGTAGTAAATGGGTCATTTTTAGATATTAAAAAAAAAAAAACTACGCTTGCCCAACGCGTAGGCGTAGTCATTTGCACATAATTTTGCGAACGAATTCATCTTCTTACTACGGCTACGTAATGCGTGCGTGCTTGTGGTACATTTAGCATGAAAAGGTGGGTACGAATATCACGAACCCTATTCTGATACTATGTGATGGGTCTAAGAAGTGAGGGTTAACATATGACTAAAATATTTGAGAATATCTTCTTTTAACTCTCATTAATCTTGAAGTATTGTCTTTTTTCTCTAAATAACCACATGTTTTCAAAATTATTCTCGATGACCTTAAACTTTTTAAACATTATTCTTTGTACTGATTTTTTTAGATTTTTATCAGATAAACAAAAATTAAGTTAATCTTTTTATGAAAAAAAATATTTACCATATGTTATAACCTGGATTACACGATTAAGGTTAACTTTCATAAAAAAAAAAAGAATTTATCTTTTTGTACAAAAACAAAATAAATAAGAGAAACATATTTTTCCTTTTTTTATATAAAAATAATGTAAATTCTTATATCTGTTGTTTATTTTGAAAACCATAAAATTTTAGATTTTTATAATCTTTAACGAAATATTTATAAACTAACACAAAAAAAATTTAAAAACAAGCAGATAACACGTGAAAAAGACGATACAAAAACATAAGGTTAAATTCACTTTTTAATCTCTCTCTTAGAAAAAGCAAAAGTAAATTTATTTTTATTCTTATTGAAATCGCAAACCAATATGATTTTGTCTAATACCAAATGACCTAATAAGATCAACTTAAATGACGTTATAATTGAAATTACGATCATAATTCACAATAACTCAAGATACCCGGTTAATATATTCTAGTTTAGGGTGTATTTCATGGTACACTTTATATGATTCATTGAAAATTATATTTTGTCGAAGTAGGGAAAGTAATTAAAATACGAAGTATATTATAATTTAATAATTAAAAAAAAATCTCAAAGTGATAAGAACACCATAAGGTTCCAGTCCCGTCCGAAGGAACTGCACCCCTGGCCCTGTTATAAAAAGAATTAATAAATACAGAGGAAATTGCCGTCCCAATCTCACATTCTTCGTCGCGTCCAATTTTGCTTCCGTGGTGAGCGCCGAGTGTCGGAGTTAAAGGGAATCCCGAGGCGAACATCCTTGCCCCTGGTTAGTTTATCCGATCTCCTTCTTCTTCTTCCCCGCGTCTGCTCAAGCTTTTCGGAGCAGAGTTGTTGCTTGCTTGTCTAGATCTGGTACAGTTGAAACAGATCATACATTGGTTTTTCTACTTCAGTATGTTGCTGTCGTTGATTTGTGAGTTGTTGCTTGCATTATCATCAAATTTTGAGCGAAATCATATCGGTTACTGTAGCAGCTTCGTAGTTGGATAGGGAAATAAGTCGGATCACCTCTATGCATTTGTCGCTGTAGAATTCTGTGGCCGTGAACGCTGCGTCGTCGTCGTTTTCTGAAGAGATTGTTGCTTGCTTGTTTAATTTGAACATTTGAAACCGATCTGGTTCAACTCTTCTTCAACTTGTTTGCTTTGGATGATTTGTGAATAGCTAAAAAAGTTTCAGCGACATCATGTCGGATTTAGAATTCTTTGGCCGTATTGTTTTCTCCTACGAATTATTATCATCAATTGCTTTTATTCGGTGGATAATTTTGCTAGATTGTTGAGTCGCTCTACCAGTTGAGACTTGGAGAGTAATTACTTGAACTATTGTTCTGATTGCAGAAACTTGTGGCTTCATGTATCATTTGATTCTGGATTTTACATCCCTATTCGTTTCTTTCTACCAAAAGAAGTTAATTTCTTTGTAGTGTGGTTAATGGTATACTGCTTTGAATCTTCTTGTATTGCTGCCTCATTTCAGTTAGTTAGTGTTCTTTGGGGTTGTTGCATCAAACTGTAATATTGTGAAAGATGATCTTCTGAATCACTTCTAAAGAAGCATCCTTTATATGAATACATGTATACAATATATGCCTATTATTCCAATTTTCACTAGTATCCCATGCTTCTACAGTTATGTTAAGTATACTGGGATTGCCATTGCTCATGTTTTGATTGGATATTTAGATCAAACTCAGAGCAGTCTCAAATAAGCTAACATGGACTCAAACAGAGGGCAAAATGGAATTCAACTCTTGTTGGCTGCAGAGCAAGAGGCACAACACATTGTTAACGCTGCAAGAAACGGTAATCTTAGCCCCTTTAACTTTTGGAGACCATGCTATGCTACTTCATCTGTCAAACATAATCTTCTTGTTGCCTTTTTTTTTTTTTTAATTCTGTTTAAAAAGATATCTGAATAGAACCGTGTTCTCCTAATTTCACTAAATCTACATTTTGGAGTACATATTAGTTGCTCCAGGTTGTGTTGCTTCTTAACTAATCAGCCTTCAGAGGAAATTCTGCATGATAGAGATATCTGCCATCAGAGAAAATGCTGCATGATATAGTTAGCAGCAGAAAACACACACACACACAGCACAAACACCTGGATATTTAGGGAAAAAAGTGGCTAACTGGATCTCATTCAACAAAGCCCAACACTAAGATGAGTGGGGAATTGTCTGAAAAACGTAGCTGATCTCCCACCGGTGTCAACACTAGAGATGAACCCACTATTATTTATATGAGTGATCTTAATACTCAGTCACCCGTAGGTCCATTTAGCATTTCCTCTTGCACTCTGTATTAAACTATCGTATTTCTCTCCTCGATCACACCGTAGGGACCTCTCTTTGTAAGTCTTTAGGGTATAAATAATTAAGCCCTATCACTGCATGTCCTTTGTTTCTGGTTGAGCTTGTGTAAGTAAATAACACAACCTTCTCACTAGAGATGAACCCACTATTATTTATGTTGCTTATGTATTTTTGTAAGTGCTCCATGTTGAAATTCATGCTAATTTATATGTCTACTTGGTAATTATGTCATTTGTTTCTGGTTGAGCTTGTGTAAGTAAATAACACAACCTTCTCTTTTCTTCTACCACTACAGCCAAGATGGCTAGACTAAAGCAGGCAAAAGAAGAGGCTGAGAGGGAAATTGCTGAATTCCGTGCCCAAATGGAGGCTGATTTTCAGAGAAAACTTGCTGAGGTGAATATTACCCACATTTGTCAGCTATCACATATTTGGAAAACCATCTTTAAACTATAGCTTATGCAAGTGTTCTCCTATCACAATATAAAGACACCAGTGAAGCGGGCATAAGCTCTTGTATTATATAAATATAGTCTACCTTTGTCATCTAATCTATTAGCAGGAGGGGAATCGACAAAAGCTAGACTATATTCGTATAAGAAAGACATAAGAAATTACACACGAGCTGAAGCCTGTTTCATTGGACTCTCCGCTCTATTGCTATTCACAAAAGAAGCAGCACAAGTTGCAATTTAAAGTTCGGGAAATTTTCATTCCTATTGTCTTATGCCGGTGATATAAATACATGTACTAGCAAGTTCGGCCTACAGCCAAGACTGGTAATTACATATCATTGAAATTTTAGTTTGTCTGAAGAACTGTTTTTGCATTTGTTGGTATGAAACAGAGTAGTGGTGACTCGGGTGCAAATGTGAAGCGCCTTGAGGCCGAAACCGAGGCGAAAATCGAACAGCTGAAAGCTCAAGCCGCGAGCATATCGCCAGATGTTGTTCAGATGCTACTGAAGTATGTGACAACTGTGAAGAATTGATGCTTTGGTTATGATCTTTGAAGCTTTATTTATATATACTTCTGCCAATGTCATTATTGTTTAAGAGCAGATCTCCAAGTTCTGAAAATGGTTGTGATTTTGTGTGTTTTCACCCTATTGCTTCCCTCATTGTCTTTATGTAATTGTGCACTGGTTATAAATAAACCTTGCTCTTTTGCCTTTTGGAATCTGAATAAGTAATGGATAGTAATTAAACCGAAATCCTGTTAACGGGTTCAACCAAAAACCGGTTCGGAGATTTCAAATAGGTGCCCGGATCTGCAATTTCGATTAAATTTCTTATAGAGAACCTGGTTCTGAATTTAAAGATGGCCAAGGTTCATGAAAGAGTTTCCTCCCGCTAGAGATATTTATGTATCAACTAGATTGTTAAATTTTTTTTTTTATCAATATGATATTTTTCAACATTTTAACGAATAGTTTTTTTTATCAACTCCTTAAACTAATAATTTTATTCATATTAACTTGCTAGACTTTGGTTGAAACATTTAAACCTTTTTTAGTAAAATATTTTTACATAATTGAAAGACTTTGGTTGAAACACAGAAAACATATATTAGTGTTTTTTCTTCAAATTAAAATTAAATTAGTCATAGTTACTTTTTTTTTTTGAAATGCAATGGAAAATATTGACCAAAGCGTTCAATAAATATACAAAAAGAAAAACTGTAAACGGTGAAAGTTGGTAAGTGAGTCTGCTATCATATGCTCTTCTCGAAATATACGACTAACTCGTATAACCCAATCTCTAACGAGGTATATATTCTCGACAGCGCATTACTGGACTTGAGACTTTTGAGAGGGGATGTATTACATACATCGGGGGTGTATGAGATTGGGAAAAACCATATAGTCCATTTCCACACATACCTTGGATATCCACTTGACCAAGCTACCTTGAGTACTTGTGCCATGTCCCATAACTCAAATCCTTAAATCCATCAACCGTTATTGTTTCTGAATCCCACCAGTTACAATAAGTCCAAGATTTTCCTAACAACTCCGTCGATATTAATTTAACGCATTAAAATATATCATAGACGCTTAAAATAATCGATAAAGATATTTTAATTTTCACTAGACGTCTACGTATATATTTTCATTGATTTGTGATGGAGTTATTTATATATTTTTTTATTATTTAAATAATAAAAAAAAACTCTCATAAGTGATACCTAAAAGGTTTATAACCCAAAAATTTCTAGTGCCGTGACTCCCGTCCAAAGACAATGCACCTCTGTCGTAAAAACTAAAAAAAAGAGGAGAAATTCGCCATTCCAAAATCTTACATTACTCGTCATGGCTTCCAATTTTGCTTCTGTTTGGGGGGCTGAGTGTCTGAGTTGCAGGGAATCCCGAGGCGACCGCCCTTTCCCCTGGTTAGCTTCTCCGATCTCCTTTTTTCTTCCTAGCGTCCGATCAGGCTCCTACGAGCATAATTTGTTGTTTAATACAAATTTTCTCCAACATTTTGCATCAATTTTTGTATTTCAGCGAGTTGTTTTCGATGATTTGTGAGTAGTTGCTTGCTTTATCATCAAATTCAGGGCGAAATTATGTCGATTTTACTGTAGCGCTTCGTAATTGGTTACGGAAATTAAAATGATCATATATATGCATTTGTCGTCGCTGTAGAATTATGTGGCCGTGATACGCTTAGTCGTTTTCCGAAGAGCTTGTTGCTTGCTTGTTCGATTTGAAACACTTCAAACAGATCTGATTCAACTCTTCTTCAACTTGTTTGCTTTCGATGATCTGTCAATAACTGCTTGCTTTATGAGCAAATTAGGGCAACATGAGCAAATTAGGGCAACATGAGCAAATTAGGGCAACATCATGTCGGCTTTAGAATTCTTGGTCGTTTTGTTTTCTCCTATGATTTTTCACCATCAGTTGCTTTCTTCGGTGGATAATTTTGCTAGAAGATGTAGTCTCCCTTGTCATTTGAGAGTAAACGTTTGAGCTGTAATACTGACTGATTGCAGAAAGCTATTGCTTCATATCCGATGACAATACTGGATATGTAAACCTAAGTAAATAGCTATATTGGTGAAGGAAACTAAACTTTTCACTTTTTATCATGAACACAAAGTTCTTTCTGAAGAAGATTTTCTTTTGGCAAAAAAATCTTTAACGAATATAAGTGGCTAGAGAACGCACATGTTTGTTTTGGTTGTAGAATTTGCAGGCCTATCTGCCTGTTTCTACCAAAAGGACTTAGTTCTATTACAGCGTGGCTAATGGTGCGCTGCTTTGATG
This sequence comes from Fagopyrum esculentum, assembly GCA_033239045.1. Taxonomy (NCBI): domain Eukaryota; kingdom Viridiplantae; phylum Streptophyta; class Magnoliopsida; order Caryophyllales; family Polygonaceae; genus Fagopyrum; species Fagopyrum esculentum. Next base: position 1,105,360 of record BSUD01000007.1, on the reverse strand, counting down.
TACAGCGTGGCTAATGATATATTGACTTGTACTTTTGTGGTAGTATATCTGTATATGATCTGGATAGGAATATGCCTTATTGATGCCTCGTTCTAGTTAGTGTTTCAGTGCCAAAATAATGGTTCCTTGGGGTTGTTGCCGTCAAAACTGTAATTTTTGTGATAATAACCTTTTAAATCACTTCTAAGGAAGCATGTTTTATTTATGTACAACATATGCCTTTATTCTAGACCTTATCACTTATTATGTCCAGTTTTCATTTTTTCCCATGCTTTGACTGTCACCATATTAAGTATGTTGATTGTCTGGGATTGCCGCTGCTCATGTTTTCTTTGGATTATTGATTAATCTCAGAACAATGTCAAAAAAGCTAGCATGGACTCAAAGTCTCAAACAGAGGACAAAATGGAATTCAACTCTTGCTGGCTGCCGAGCAAGAGGCACAGCACATTGTTAACACTGCAAGAAACGGTAATCGTAGCCTTTTCTCATTTTGAGATCATGTTATGCTACTGCCTCCATTAATCGTAATCCTCTTGTTGCTTTTTTATGCAATACTTTTTAAAAGATGTCTTAGACCTGTATTCTCCTTGTTTTACTTAACATACATCTTGGAGTACATATAATTTGCTCCCAACTGTGTTGCTTCTTAGGTCACGATCCTTTATAGGAAATGTTGCATGATGGAGCTAAACACACAGCACAAACACTTCGAGATTTAGGAAAAACACGAAGGCTAAGCTAACCACAGAAGAGGTCTCCTCTCTGGTGAATCTTGGCAATACCATTTATGAAATCTTAGTGAGATAGTCAATGAAGTGAAACTCAGGAAGCAATACCAAATCTCAGATTCACCCAAAACTTAAGTTGAATTCAGATAAAAGAAACTCAATCTTAAGGAGGACAGCCCTACAATGGACAATTCTCAAAGGAGGACACCACTCCTAAGAAGTAAGAACTCTAACTGCAAGCTTAATAAAAAGATGTGCTCCAACGTGGATGCTGGTTCTCTTATCTATAATGAAACTACTTCTAGATCAATCACACCGTCTGTTAACGAATGATAGAGTTAGAGTCAGAGAGAACAATGCCTAAAAGTTCCTAAAGGAAAATGCCCAATTACAAGATAATTACATGATTCATATCACATCATATATATAGAAGCGCATAAGCTCTTAGGAACAGTAATATCTCACCTTTTTTTTTTACTCAAAGCCATCCAAATACATCGCTTTTACCATTAAATCATTCACTGCCGCCTAACTATGCAATATTCTTTTCCCTTCAACCAGCCCAGCAATTCTACCCTTCCACTGATCCTGCCACCATCAACACCGTCTTGTGCACAGGACGGCAGGCATTCCGGATTGCTGCCGCGGTGTTTGTTGGCGGCCTGGCCTCAACATGGACGATCAGTTTCTGCTGCATTTCTCTTCCGGACAAGGTATAATCATCCGTTTAGTTCTTAATTTATGATTAAGCCCAATCATGGTTTTATAGTTGTCTTCAGTCCCTAGATTTGAACATTGGTCATTGAACACCCTTCAATTTTTAGATATAAGCTTGATTTTTAAGATGCACACTAAGTGTTTGACAAAATAGCTGATAAAGAAACAAGATGTTGCATGGTTTAATTCCTCTTTCCTGCTTCACCACTTTGTAGTTTGATTAGATCTATTAGCGTTGTTTATTATTTTCTGGATTCCTTGTGAAATAGCTATTTAAGTGTTCGAAGTGATGTTTACAAGAAGTGGAAGAATCTGGTTTTTCTATGTAGACTCCTGATTTACTTTTGGTTGTAGTTGATGTTGTTATGAGTAAACTGCATATCAATTATTTGATTTCGGTTTCCATTGTTTGAAAGAGAGGTTAAGAAAATACTCCATTGGTCTAATTATATCCTATGGTTGTCAGCTCACTTGCCTTTGTTGATTTCATATTATAAATTGGTGACAGTTGAAATTCAGTATCAAATTTATGATTTTGTGACTTAGCTACTAATACGACCCAGTAAATGAGGCAAGTGGTCCACATAGTGCATAACCATTGAGCACCTGAGTGAAATGTGCTAATTAAAAGTAGCGACATTGAACATCAACTCATGAAAGAAACCAATACCTTATTCTATGATAGAAGCAGGTAAGCTTGATGTAACCTTGACTAGATCCCAACCCATCCTAATGGGCATAATAGATGTCATTAGGGTTTGTTGTATTGATATTAGAAGTCATAATCCTAACCCATCCTAATGCAAAACCATACAATCAAGTTGCTATGCCCATTGTAACATGGAAGAAAGGTTTATGGTGCTAAAAATGCACAGCGAATAGAAAACAAACACATCAGTATAGAGTTATGACACTGTGTACCTATATTTCAACATAAGTGGGAAAATTTTACTTATCATATCCGTTCTTAGCTTCCCCCTAATTCATTTGGTACTGCCGAATATGAGTGTTGATAGTACATATTTTTGCTGTCATATTCACTTGCAGACATTTCAAAATTAGGCAATTTTGTTGTTTTGAGGACTATGATGGAATGTTAGTATGAGTTTCCATCATATTTCTATGTTTTCCATCACCTCGTCACTCTTGAGCTTAAATTGTCATAGACAATATATAGTCCAGTTGATATTTCAGCAAGGTAGTTATAATTGTATGGTGTATATTTTAGCATACCAAATGAAGTTGGCGGTAAGCGGTTAGATGAAAATTTGCATTTTACAACTGCATTGTCATCATGGAATGTCTTTATTTGGATTTCAGCATTCTTCTGTAACTCAGCTGTCAATTGAGATTTTAACTATGATTGGGCATTCTGTTCAATTTCAGTGTATTGTGCTTTGAATTACTAATATCACAAACTATGTAGGCGTAATTTGGAAATGGGAGAGGGAAAGGTAAGTTACCAATACTATATAGTATAAATGGGAGAAGGAAAGGTAGATTACCAATAATACATAGTATAAAAGGGTAGAATCCTTGTCTGCTAACATCGGTTTTCTTTGATGTTGGGCTGGACACTAATGCAAATGTTTTTCAGACCTCAATTGCTTTTTATGAAGGGTCTTATATTTTGTAACACTCACACCAACTCTTTTTTGTCCAACTGTTTACATCGGTGGCTGTACACACGTGGTAGTCAATTAGTTTTCTTAAAAACTTTTTAGTCTATCGCTAAGGTCTAAAGCCCTTATTTATACTAGTTAGTTCACTATAATCACCTGCTGTCACACGTATAAACCTCCTTCACAGCCTTGTAACAGAATCAATCCTAATCTATTCGAGTTCAGCGTAACTACAAACCGTTCCCTCACAGCCTAACCACGTCCTTCCTTGCAGCCCTTTCTTTTCATGTGGTAACATAGTCACTAGTCACCCATTTATGTATTTAAGAGCGAACCCTCCTATTTGTATATGAGTGAGATGATAACTTGTCACGTGCAGGTACCTTTCGGGTGTGTTTGCTTGCACATCAATATAAACCAGTGCATGTTTGTATAAAACTAGTTTAAATGTTCGTATGATGATTTGCATCACCTATTTTGGCTTAAATATCTTAGTTTGTTATCATTGAAAAAACGAAGGGTAAATTGGTATTTTTATTATATAACACTAGTTCTTTTAAACATACCCTCATCAATTCGAGTGTTTCATACACTAAACTAGTTTATTTTATAAAAGCAAACACTGTTTATATTATAGTTTATAAACTAGTGTTTATATACAAACAAACACACCCTTACCGTTTGTTCCTGCCACCCTTAACTGAAATATTGTATATTCCTCCACAAACTACGTGGAAGAACCATCTTTGCATCCTTTCCCGTTCCTCTATTTTAGTGCTTTTATTGTGAAGAAATGCTCAGACCTTGCATCCCATACCTGGATCTTCTCCGTCGAATTCGGGAAGTTCGATTTCTTCGCAGCCAATTGGATCTCATCCCATCGAACCAAACACGAGGATGAGCGCAGATTTGTCCGAGAAGCTGGCTGATCTCCCACCATTGTCCCACTAGAGATGACCTCACTATCTTCTGCAGTTCTACTATTCTGCTGACATAGGGTAGACACCAAGTCTTTTAGCTTGGTAAGCCTCTGGTCGGTGTGCCATTTCAGGTCTCGGAATACTCCTGCAAGCTTAGTAGGAAAAAAGTCTCTATTCTGGCCGAAATTGACAAGCCAAATTACAAAACGATAATGAGATAACCACAAAAACAGATGCTCCTATTTTTTATGTGAGTGAACTGATACGCCGTCACCCACAGGTCCTTTAGCCTTTCCTCTTTTCCACTCTTAATCAAAATATTCTATTTCCCCCCTCAACCTCACCGGAGGGACATCCTTTCTATTTGTTACATGTATAAACAATTTATGCATGTCTTAGTTTTGAACCTTCTGCTACTTATCTACTTTCTGCAAGTGCATCATGTTGAACTTTATGCTAGTTTATATGTTTACTTGGTACTTATGGAGCTTGTTTCGGGTTGTGAGCTTTTGTAAGTAAATAATTTTGACCTTTTCTTTCTCTTTCTTTTATCCCAGCCAAGATGGCTAGACTAAAGCAGGCAAAAGAAGAGGCTGAGAGGGAGATTGGAAATCATCGTGCCCAGATGGAAGCTAATTTTCAGAGAACTTTCTGAGGTGAATATTACCCACATTTTACAGTATTTGGAAAACCATCTTCGAACTTTAGTTTACGCAGATGATCTCCTATAACACATCGTAAAGACACCAGTGAAGCAGGCTTTAGCTCTTGTATCCATTTCTGACGTCTTTTTATATAAATATAGTCTACCGTTTGTCATGTGAACTATTAGTAGGAGGGAAATTGACACAGTCAGACTATATTCATATAAAAATATCAGAATCTATATAGAAGAGCTAAAGCCTGTTTCATTGGAGTCTTACTCCCCCATTCGCAAAACAAACGACACACGCCACAGCTTAAGGTTTAAGAAGTTTCTGCTCCTATATCATTATGCGGGGTTTTGTGGTGGAAGTGTGAACACTTGTGAAACTAGATTGGATGAGCTGGTAGTTAGTAGTTACGACACACGCTACAGCTTAAGCCTGTTTCATTGGACTCTGACTCCCCTATTCCTAAATTGAACACTTGTGGAACTAAATTTTTCTAAAAGAAATTGGATGAGCGGGTAGTTAGGTACACCATTGAAATTTTGGTTTGTCTGAAGAATTGTTTTTCCGTTTGTTGGTATTTTGATGAAACAGAGTAGTGAATGTGAAGCGCCTTGATTATATACTTTTGCCAGATGTTCAAGCAGCGAGCATTTCGCCAAAATCCAACAGCTGAATGCTCAAGCAACGAGCATATCGCCGTATGTCACAACAGTGAAGAGTATATCTTCGAGTTCTTGAGATTGTAAATGGTTGTGTTGTTATGTGATTCTGTGAGCTTTCTTTCACCCGATGGCTTCTCTGTATTTCCTTTATGCAATTGTGCATCGGTCATAAATAAACCCTGTTCTTCGTATTCGGGCTGAAAACGATACCCGGTTCAAAATTCTGCATAAGACAGATTTTTGGGTGGGGGCCTGGTTCAAATTTTGGAATGAGATGGTTATAACCCAATCCAGTATTTCATACCAGAAGACAGATGCATGGAACTCCAGGTTCCATGCACCATAATTGCTTCCCACAAGTCCGGATAACGGTTAATTAAATAGTCACTTGCAGTAATCTGGCAACCAATTTCATGAAACGGGTAATATCTGAGCGGGTAACTGACTAAACAAATCATATATCCATTAGAAGCATAATACGGTACCCGGATACTTTGCTTATACTGAACGAATTGGGAACTGATTAAACAAACCGGATATCCATTCGAAGCATATAATTCAGATAACCATTTTGCCAAACGGGGTATCCATTTTGCATAAAATACGGATAATCAATAGAAGCATAATAATTAAAACCGGGTATCCATTTTACATAAAATACGGATAACAATTAGAAGCATAATAATTAGTATGGCTGTGAATTTTTTTTTGAACAAACCGGGTAACCGGTTAAACATAACAGATATCCATTTCATTTATAATTCGGACAACCTTTTTGCCAAACCCAATATCCATTTTAAATATAATCCGGATAACCATTTTACCAAATCGGATATCCACTAAATCATAATTTGGGTACTGCAATCCGATTTAGCTTACCGGATAACCGACTGATAATAAAATGGATAATTCGGATAACCATTTTACTAAATCGGATATCCACTCAAACGGTTATCCGTTTGTTTTATTATTAATCGGTTATTCGGATAACCGTTTTCTAATTAAAACGGATATCCGGTAAACTAATTCGGTTATCCGTTTTTTAATAAAACGAATAGCCGAATTAGTTTACCGGATATCCGTTTAAAATAGAAAAAAACGGATAACGTTATGACGCATGAATATCCATTTCATGTGTAATTCGGATAACTTCTAAGCCAAACCGGATATCCATTTTAAATATAATTTGGATAACCACTTTACCGAACCGGGTATCCATTAAAGCATAAAGTGGGTGCCCTGAATCTATTTAGTTTAACGGATAACCGATTTATAATTTAGAAAACGGATAATCTATTTAGTTTAACGGATAACCGATTTATAATAAAACAAACGGATAACTGATTTAGTTTACTGGATATCATACTCTAGTTTGGTACGGATATCCGGTTTAATAACATTTTTTTAGTGAAACGGATAACCGATTCAACCATCCAGATTAGTTAACTAATTACGAAAATTTTGTTCCTGGTATCCAGTTTTTCATAACCATTAAAAACTGGGTATCCTACAGTTTGAATACTTCAGTTTTGATACCTGGGATTACCATCTTAAATCAACCGGATATCAAATACCTTCTTCGTAGTTCATATTGAACAATAAACCTTAAACAATCCGAGCCAGGAAGTGTAAAGAACAAAATGACTTTTTGTCGCACCCAAAAAAACACATTATGTTACATTTTGCCCGTATATCTGATGTCTACCGAGTGCTCTCCAAATCCGCAATAGCTTTTACTGGGGCACGAGTCTTCAGGACCATCTCATCATATTCATTTTCAGGCTTGGAAAGTGCAACTATGGCACCTCCAGCTCCAATGGAAGCTTCACCTTCATGGATCACCACTGTTCTGATCACAATGTTCAAGTCAAACGTCTGGTTAACCGAAAAGAACCCAATGGAACCGGAGTAGATTCCCCTAGAACAGCTCTCAATTGAGTCAAGAATCTCCATTGATCTCAGCTTGGGGGCACCGGTCATTGACCCACCCGGAAATGCTGCCTTCACACAATCAACTGGACTCATATCTCCTCGCTTTTCACCCCTTATCGTGCTCACCATGGTGTGCACAGTAGCATAGGACTCCACCTCCATGAGATTTGGAACGTGGACGGTGCCTGGCTCACAGACCCGCCCAAGATCATTCCTCAAAAGATCAACAATCATCAGATTTTCTGCCTGGTCCTTCTCACTATCATCAAACAACAACAAATCAATACGAATAGAAGAACATGGATTTGTTTAAATTCCTTAGGATTTAAAGCAAGATAATTCATTATCATTTGCAATTGTTTTGAAAACCCACCAATCAAAAAACAACAAGGTTTCATTATCATTTGCAATTGTTTCGAAAACCCACCAATCAAAAAACAACAAGGTTGCGAGTTCGAATTACCTGTACTGCAAACGCATTTTTAGCTCCTCGTCTTTTTCTATGGTTGACCCACGAGATATAGTGCCCTTGATTGGTTTTGCTTCAAGAACACCATTTTTATCCAGTCGCAAAAACCTCTCTGGAGAAGAAGAGCATATGCTTAGATTTTGCTTTGAGAAATTCAACCAAGCAGCATAGGGGGCTGGATTCTCTTCTCTAAGTCGGAGGTAAAGATTCAGAGGATCGAGGTCTTCAATCCTTTTCCTCATTTGTGTAGTAAGACACAACTCGTAGCTTTCCCCATCTTTGATGTATCCAAGACACTTCCTGACATCATCTATGTACTGATCCCTAGATTTTTCAGAGAGAAAGCCGGCTTCAGATGGAGAGGAAGGTGGAGGGCTAGAATTCTTTTTTATATTGCTTTCTAAGGCTTCGGCTTTCAAACTAAGTAGCTTTTTCTCCGTATCATCCAGCCATGAAGATGAATCTGTGCTTATGTCATGCAATGCCACAATATAGACGTCACCATTCTGATGATCAATTGCCACAAAGTTATCTATAAAGAAAAAACAAGCATCCGGTGTGTTTGAATCATGTCGATTAGATGATGCACCACATTCAACTTTAAGATTATACCTGCATACAGAGGTGCAAATAATATTAGCCTTAAAACAATAATTATTTCAATCAATGAAATTAATGAACATACTTACAAGAGTTTGAAAAGGAAACCAAATTGGTCTCTTTAGAAATTCTGTTTAGTTTCAGCAATTTTTTTACTAACATGGGAGATTTATTTGATTATTCTCCAGCTTAATTATGTATTTATGTTCTATCGTGATTCTTCTCAGCACTAATTTTGCTTCATTTCAGAGCTAGCCATTGCAATACGTATTCACAAGACTGAAAGATGTGCTTCTCATCAGGTGAACAGTAAATAAAAAAATATTGAGAGATAAGACCGACATACCCAATGTAACCAATATATCCTCCACAGAAATCAAAAGGGAGTCCTTCATAGTCTTTATCATTACAATTGACAGATTGAAGCTCCTGTTACAAATAATAAGTGATTTTGATCATGTTCACCAAAGGATATGCTAAAGATCTAACAGCATATCAGGTTGGGCTATAGATAGAACAAACTCTGAGCAACATAAACACAAACCACTAGATTGGATTTTATTGCCAAACAAAAAGATACGCAAATAAAAATGGATGAAAAAGATTATCCTAATACAAGTACATTGTGCTACAAAAATGGTCCACTATAGCATTCGCTGGATGGCATTATTCTTTCTCCCTTGCCATTTGGCATTTAGTAAATCACCAATTATATGAAAGTAGTTTGGTACTGGCTGGTACTGGTTGTCACTACTTAAACTTTTTGCAGGCATATACAGAGGCACGGATGCAGTCACTTTACCATAACTACAAAGAAAAAATTCCCGAAATCTGTGGCAAATCCAGATCGAACAGAAATGGTAGCTTAGGGGAAGAGAAATGAAGATGTATCTACAAATTTTGTTAGTAAGTTCCCTCTCATCCAACCACAATGGTAGCTTAGGGCAAGGGAAGTTTTAAAAATTATCTAGAAAACCCTTATAGTAAGGGAGTTCCCTCTCTATCTTCATATAACACTTATACTATCAGCTCCATATACTGATACAAGGAATGAATCAACAATTAAACTGTAGCAAATCAGTTACCTTGTTTAGAAACTCAAAAAAACCATCGTTGAGATATATGCTGGAAACAGAACCTTTGGCATCCTCCACAGATAGGTTGCCTCCAGTTCTACATTGTACATCACTATCAGCAAAAATTAAGTTGAACAGTGTCATGTGCTGAAGCACACTAAAATTCAGAAGCAATATCAAATAAGTTACAGCTTTAACATCAAATCATCCAGATAAAAAGGCCTGATAATAAGCTAAATATGAAATATTATAAGAAAAAATAACAGGAGAAAGGGTTTCTGTAGAACCTTTGTTTTGATAGTTTAAACATAAGTTGTTTCCACAGAGGTCCCCCTCTTCCCCCCATAAATGAAAAGCGGGCTCTTCCCTGGATAATAGTATAGCAGAAATTCACATAAATTGTACAGCGTTCATGAGTGACAAAAGGTTATAATAAAGGCAGGTAAAATGTTATCGTCCTATGGGAAGGTCAAAAGGTGGATGAACCAATTAATTTTATTTACTAATACATCAGGAGTCAAGGACAAAAGAAATTCATCATGATTGGAGGAAGACTCGAGAATAGAGTTTGAGCCAGGTCGACCACCAAATACCTGATAAAAAATTCTCTATTTATACACACACAACTCTTCCACACCTATTATAGCACTCTTCATAATTTATATATATTGGCAAATTTGCAGTCGGACACTGTAGTAGGAACTGCATAAAAAAGGGTCTAACAAAGCAACAAACCTTTTCAACAGAAGAGCTGTCCAGCCAAAAGGTTTCTTTAGCTTTATCAGCTCCAAACAAATTACAAAACATGTTTTTGGCTCCACCAATTTGTTTGGCCAAGTGGTCAAACTTTTTCCACTTCAACTTTAAACTTTTAGTCGTCATGCTGGATTCTGTAACCTTTAAGGCTCCATTAATATCACTATTTGCTGAACAATCTCTGATAGACCAACCTGCAGAAGGCACCTGCAAACAAGCTAAATAAATTTTACTGTTCAGATGAATTAAAAAGCTATTGGCACAGGCATAAGCAGTGAAATAAATGGCATCTAAGTAGCTACCAATATGGAATATGGATTACTCCTACAATCCTCAATGGACAAGTTTTTGTCACGAACTTTTAACAGTATAAAATTCAAGAAACAAGGTCAAATTAAGCAGAAAGAAAACATCCAGAAAGTCTAGAAAGAAATTAATAAAAAAAACATTGGTGAACTTCTAGCATACCATTTACACGTTCCTTGGAGAATGCTTCCAAGCTAAGCCAATAATCCACCGTAATGTCTCTAAAGTTTTTGAACATTTGTTTCCCATAATGAGTTGCAACACTCTCTGGGTGAAACTGTCGAGAAAATGAAATGTATAGTCCACTCAAATGAAAGCAAAGACGGTAAAACTATGAACAAAAAATAGTACTGCACCTGTAAACCAAAGTGAGGTCTGGCAGAATGCATTATACCCATGATAACCTTTCCATCAGACAAATCATCAACCTGGGGAGAGGGAAAGGAAATACAACCCTTATATCTTGCCAAAGAACCATGGTTCCGCTGGCTGTGGTTGGCCTCATTTCCATCCACATCAGAAACTAAGCTAGATGTATCAAAGAAAGAGAGGGTATTGTTTGAAGATGTCCATGCTATTGGAACAAGTTCTTCTGGCAATGTATTTTCTTCAACCACAAGCGAGTGATATCGAACAACCTGAATTCAGCAGAAAAGAAACAACTCATTATGCATATACAACTCTATTATAAAAATTCCGGAGGCATCAACAACCTCTAATTTTCTAAAACCTTCGATTGCTCAAAGACGTGAATTTCACCAGAAGAAACTTAATGTAGTCCCATTTTTCTTTACATGTTTGAACTTTCCTGATGTCCACTCAATATATATCACACTGCTTCTGTCTCAATTTTCTTTTCATTTGAAAATTTTGGGAAGAAACCTCAATAAAAATACAGAAGAATATAGAAGTAGTTCAGGTGAGGGCTGAGGGAGGGGGCAGGCAAAAAGTCAAGTAATGATTGATCTTTTTGTGATTAAAAACAAAGCAGCATAATCGAAGATCCTTGATTCTATAATGATTTCTATTTTTCGAACTTCTTGACAAGAAAATTTTCTTGTAAATAGATACAAACCTATTGAGTTTATGAAACCTTACTAACCTTCAACCCTGAACTCCTTCCAGAAGGGATATTTTGGAACAGTCTGCAGCCATTGTGTTCAATTTCACTGCAAGAGGCAGCCTGAATGCAATAAGCAGGAAATTCCAAGTTTGTACTCAGCATATGATACTCAATCAAGGCACTTGAATTAACCTTCATAAAAGGACAATCAAACTCTATTCAACCAAGATTCCACTAACATGACATCTAAAGTTAACTACAACTACAGGGATTGGGGGATTGTTACTTAATACCTTAATCGTCCATGTATGGGCTCACTAGCATGCACAACCTTTGCACCGTGGACGTATGCAAGAGCCTGACAAGAAAAATAATTAAATAGATATAATAGAGCATGGTTATTTATATATACAATACAACTCTTCAAGTATTAGGGAGCAATGCAATTATTATGCAAAGGGAAATAACTCCAGGGTTACTTTTCATTGCTACAACAAATATGAAAAAGCTAAGTTTTTTGTGTTTGTGTTTTGAAAGGATATGAAAAAACGAAGTTTATTCTGCATTATAGGATGCGTTTCTCCAGTCCAATGGTCCCGTCTCACTCCTATACACTTGCAGATGCACCTCTTAACCTATAGAGAGTCAAACCAGTGTCTATGGTGCTCTAACAATCCAACTCCTCGAACATTTAACTGAATCTTTTCTCGTTATTGAATCTCCAATTGGTTGTGTATCATACATTCCCTTGCTAGTTATCATCGCTACAAAATTAGACTAAGAACCTTCCTGTTTCTGAATTGCTATAATTCATATTCTTCGGGAGTTAAGTACTAATCCCATATTAATATCAACAGTTGAGCAGTAAATATATAATGGTCTATAGATGAACTGATCATAAATGCAATTCCGTATGTAAATAAATCTGCTCTAAAGGTAGACATAAGAGATAATAAAAGGACGAAATATGGGAAATTCAGTCAACACCAAGGATATCATAGTACCTGATGTCCAAGACAAACACCCAAGATCGGTATGTCACCGCAATCAAGAAGCAGTTTAAGACATAGTCCTGTTGAACATTAATCATTACATGGCAACTTCAACTAATATGTTTTGGCATGATTGAGAAAGGCCTAGTAGGCAGTGGAGAACTAAAGCTAAAAATAAGATACCCCACCTATATCAGATTTACATGATGGAGAACCAGGTCCGGGTGATATGACAATATTATCAAAGGCTCTTTCTCTGTACAACTTATGGTAAGCTTCTTTCCATGTCCACTCATCATTGCGCACTACTACTGGAGGAACTGGTAGTTAATATGGAAAGAAATAAAAATCATTAGTACAACTGATATGACAAGAAACGACCCAGACTCGTATATCATCATTCTTTTTCTTCTACCAAAGGGATTGAAAGGAAGAATAAAGGGGGTTGCCATGTAATCAGATTTTTTAAGTAGATAACAACTGAAAGAGTAACCACAGGTTCAGTAAACTATTTTTTAAATAATTATCAAGCTACAAATAAAATAAGATGAAATACAAAAATATATATTAAAAATTTAAAAACATCCGTAACCTTACAACCCAGCATAAGCAGACAGCCCCATCTAGGGGTTTTGAAAATCACAAATCATGGATATGAAAGGAAGGAATCTGCTTATGCCTTTTGCTATTGTGCCATTGTAGTCCAGGACAGTTCATTCATATTCAGTAACTTGAGTTTTAGGTTCCATAAAACTAAAAAAGGTCACATTAACAGTATCAAGCTTAGAATTAATACTTGTTAGTAAGAGAACTTGTGAAGACACGCATGTTACTAGTCCGGTTAAAAAAAAGGTATAGGAAATTTACCGCCATTGATGACAGACAGCTCTTGGTAGATATTGTAGGTGTAACTGTCATAATTGTCAATAATTAATGTCCTCACATATTCAATCTTCTTATCCCTTTCCTCTATTTGCTTCCTGATAACAAAGGTCTCTTGAAAGCTTTCTGGGACCAACTGGCTTGATAAATCGACTGCCCTCACATCATGACTAAATATGTCTTCCTTGTTATTCATTCTAACAGAAGTTTTTGACTTGGGGATGTTAATATTTTTACCGTTTGGCCTGGAAAAACATGAATATGCCATCTCAAAGGATGATGATCTCAAGATGAATCCCATTTTACCCCCTAAAGACTGAAGATCCCTGTTTATAACTCTAATACCATGCCCCTCCACGAGCCCTGCGGTCAAGAAAGAAAAGAGGAAGGAACAGAATCAGAAGCAATAATCATTAGAAATATGTGTTGGCCATACTCTAGCGAATAGAGCAAACAAATTAAATGAAATTTAGCTCATACATACGCCTTACTTATGGTACCACGCAACATTGAGTATGTAAAATGTGCAGATTACAAGGCATCTCTAACTACAACTGGAAGTAGGGCTGAGCAAAACCTTAAAACCGAACAGAAATCCCCTAAACCTGAACTGATTGATGAAGAAGCCCAAGTTGATCCAAAACCAAAATCAAACCATAACATAATTAAACAAGCAGGCATGAAAAAGCAGCAACAGTAGAAAGTTAAAAAAAATCAAGGAATAATACCAACTTCATATCAACAATTTGTATCTATTTCATCAAAACATTGTTTGGTCTACGCTCAGAAATGTACTTTAAAAATCAATATTAAGACACTGTTTATATTACAAAGGTCTTTCATTTAGATTTAAAGCTTTAAAAAAATCATATATGTTCATATAGTCATATGCACAAAGTAGAAACAAAAAATTTAAGGAATTATACCAATTTGTGCTTGATTACAGATTTAGAGTTCATATATATGCACAAAGAAGCACGAATTAGGTGGCTAAAAAAATTATATCCAAGAAGCAAATGATGATAGAATGAAATGATGGGCGTTTTTTTTTTATTATTAATGTTTAAAGAACATAAACTATCACAATGCTATAATTCTAAATTTGTCTGCAATTCTGCATCAGAGCTCAAGCCCCAAGTTGGTAGCAGTCGATGACTCAATAAGCAGCTGCTCAAGCCTCTCAAGATTCAGGTTCAGATTAATCAGAAAATCGATACATAGATTCTGCATAAATTCCTTAAGTTATTTAAATAAAATGCGTAGAATCATAGATAATAGAATAAAAAAAAACTTATTCAGATTAAACAGAAAAGAAAATCAGAAAAGAAGATACATCTTGCCGAAAGGGAAGGTCGGACTCAGACTCTCAGATGGAATACGAACAAGGGCTGGGTCTCAGACGGAGTACAAACTCGCCGAGTCCACTCGTTTTTTTTTAAATTAAGGATTGAAATAATTGAATAGCTGTTTTAAGATCAGAACCGAACAGATGGATGTGGTTTTCAATTAGATTGGAACCGAAATCAGACGGTTCGGTTTAGGCAAACCGTCAAATATGTGCTCAGCCCTAATCCGTAGAATGGAACCAAAAATCCTTTCAAATAGAACTAGTATATTCATAAATAAGAACTAGAGTCTAAATAAGCAAAAAAGCATTTTCTACACAGTATTCTCATTCAAAGCACAAGGAGTTTACTGATACCTAAGATATGAGGAATCAAGCATAACTTAAAAATGGCTAGGAACAATGAAAACATAGTGATGGCACGGCTAGGAGCAATGAGAACATAGTGACGGTGCCAACTCCCTTCCGACAAAAAAACCAGTAAGTAATAATTTGTTAATCATACCTATCCAGAAATAGGCGTGTCACATTGAGAACAGATAGAAATTTATTTATGCAATATGTCCCAACAGATAAATAGAAAACCAGCATTTCACCCTCCTAATCATGCTAAAACATTTGTTTCAACAATTCCACCTACAAACCTTTTATAACATAAAAAAATTGCCAAAAATAAGCATGTCGATCCTAATTTATCTAAAATTGTCTCAGCATCTATGGAACAGAACACATGACACCTCCAATACAATCTCCATCTTGAATCTATTGTATAAGCCAATTTGAACCATAAGCATTTGCATGATGTGATTACTCATCGGAATCATCATATAAGTCTATATCATAGCAATTGTCAGGTCCTACAAAGGAAAAAAATGCTCCACAATCCATAAATTGAGCTTAATCGCATCAAATGCATAATTCTACAAACTCGCCTAACACCGCACCATTATGGCGGGAAATTACCTCATCGATTCAATTAATCCTACACCATATTTAATGTTCAAGAAACGTTAATCGATTTCAACATAAAAGCGAACTCAAAGCAAAGAAACATATTCAACACAGCAACAGAAAACTACAAGAAAGCAAATCTGAGAACTCAAGCTATAGACGACGCGAACTGATTTTGCATACTGAATGATCAATTTCGATTCCAAAAAATCGAAAAAGTTGACAGAAACGAGTGACAGCAGAGAACGCCACAAAAGAGGTGATGGAAGGATCAAGCAAAAGCGGAATCAGCGAACTGGAACGACGTATACCGTAGTAAGGATGATCGGAGAATAAGAACAACATACCTAGGGATCTCGAATAGCGGTGGAGAAGCCGGCGAGCGCAGAGACTCCCTTTCTATCGAAGAACGCGAGAGGAATGAGAGGCCTATGAAAAAGGGGAAAAGAGAGGGGAGAGTGGTGGGGGACTGGGGAAGTGGGGAGTGAATACTGTCCAAACAGCACCCGAATATGAGGGGCTGATTGATGAAGTATGGCGGCGTATGTCTGCAAGAGACAAGAGACTCACGTGCGCCTCACGTGCGCCTCTACAGAAGGCTTGTTTGGTGTTTGGATTTTGTACGAAGACGTGACTTCTGGTTTGGTGACCTTTCTCTTTCCTCCACATATTTGGGATGGGCCTAATATTTGGGCCTTATGCATGGATTGTGGGCCTTCTATTGGATCCTGATCCAGCCCAAGAGGCTACTTAGTATAATAGCCAAATTCACAACGCTATTGTCTCGAATAGCGTTGCGAATTTTCCTTCTTTTTTTTTTGTATTTATCAAATACATACTTTGCTTACTCTTTCGAGAGATATTTATCATTTTCAAAATCCTATTTTCCACATAATAATTGTTTAATAAATAAGTTTTTTACAAAAAGTTCATCTTTTAATTCTTGTTTTTAAAAACTACCTCCTAAAAATATTTTTTTCAATAAAAAATATTATATAATGTGTTTTAATAAATTTAACTACGACAAAGAGAATATATTATTTATAAAAAAATTAATAATAAATTAATTCATTTATTTAAATAAACATATTTTAATAAGGATTTTTAAACATCACTACAAAATATATTTAATAATGTTTAATAAAGTATCTGATTTTTATTTAAACTATCTAAAAGTAACTATTTCACGATTAAAAAAAAGTAATACCATTATTAAAAATAATCAAATTAAAAAATGAAGCGTTTACACATATTTAATTTTAAAATTATTTACTAAAAATAAATATACTTGTGAGGAGATATTTTGAAAAATATTAACAAAAATTATAATTCATAATTAATTACTAGAAATATTTTGTTCAAAAAAACTAATGTTTCACTAGAAAAATAATTATGGGTGGAGCATTATATATGATAGTTTACTGAAATAATATAAAAGATTAAGCAAAGAGTGAGTTGTCTCTTTCTTCAAACGAAAATAAAGATTTTATATATATAATATTATTGAATATATATATATATATATATATATATGGAGAATATCATACGAGAACACGCTTATCGTGTAATCATGAGAACAGGAACAGGTTCGTTATTATTATTAGTTTTGTTATGAAGGTATCATATCGTTTAATGTATTATTCGTAGTTATTATTAATTATGATATCTACTCTAAAACTCGACATTTAATAATCACCATCCGACAGTCTAAGATTATTCTCATGATTACACGATGAGCCTGTTCTCATGGGAACCGCACCCGATATATATATATATATATATATATATATATATATATATATATATATATATATATATATATATATATATATATATATATATATAGAGAGAGAGAGAGAGAGAGAGAGAGAGAGAAAGAAAGAGAATATAGATCATATGAGAACAAGCTTATCGTGTAATCATGAGAACATATTCGTAATTATTATTAGTTTTGTTACGAAGGTGTCATATCGTTTAATGTATTATTCGTAGTTATTATTATATTTGATATCTACTCTAAATCTCAACTCTTAATACTCATCATCCAACGGTGTACGATTGTTCTCATGTATACACGTTAGGGGTGTTCTTATGGGAACCACGCCCGATATATATATATATATATATATATATATATATATATATATATATATATATATATATATATATATATATATATATATATATATATATATATATATATATATATATATATATATATATATATATATATAAATAAAAGAAAAGTGGTATCCAGGGTGTAGAGAATGTTAGCTTGATAAATTGGGCCCAGAAATTTACCAGCCCAATCCAAAAGTAAAAAGGGGAAAAAGAGAAAAGACAGTAAGAAAAGGTCCGTCAAACCAGGCAACTGGAAAATGGAAATGGTCACAGATGTAAATTTCACTCCTTTTTAATGGTCCAATGTAAACCTTATAGTTTGACACACATGAAACCAAGCATATTCTCCAGCTCATGTTGCAGCAAAAGAGAGAAATTTCAGAAAAGCAATTTCAGCAAAAAGATAAATTTTATATGTAAGATTTACACTGGACCACTAATTTCCAGCAGAAGAAAATAAATTTATATATTTTTTACATTGGAATATTAAAAATATTGTTTCAGAAAGTGATGTTGTAATTTATAGTCATGATTTAAAAAAATACCAATGTATTAGTGAGTATGAAGAATCGAACTCATCTATGCAAATTACCCAATTATTTTAATAAACTTAATATTTATATATATTTTTAGTAATTTATATACCAGTGAGTTGTAATAATAATTTACATGTAAGATTTCAAAATGGTGAAAAAGTTTAACTTATTCGGTTATATATATATATATATATATATATATATATATATATATATATATATATATATATATATATATATATATATATATATAAAAAGTTGTGTCAATTCTTATACAATCATGTGACATGTCATACTTAGGCATGACAATTTTAATCATAATAGGTGGATAATTGATCCAATATAAACTGTTAAAAACAATAAAACAGGTCGAGTGGGTTTTATGAACATTTCATCCACTCATCACTAGATTCATCGTCCATCTACTCATTTGACCCGTATCTAACTGCCTTTAAATATTGTTATATTCTCAGTTTTTATATTTTACAATTTATCCTTTTTCTTAAGTATATAAACCAAGCCCTATATTTTTTCCCCAAATTCATTTACCCTTGTTTGTCGACAAAACATTTCACTTGTCACTCATCTCTAGCTTTGTTGCTACTCTCCTATCTCAAATCTCATACCTCCACCGGCTTCCTTCCTCGTCGTTCTTCCTCATTTTTATTGTTCGTTCGATCGATCGTTCAAACTATTAGTAGTCTTCGAACTTCCAAATCATTAAGTTAGTGAACAACCAGAATCTCACCTGATCCATCCATTGAATCCAGGCAAATTGAACACATGTAAAAGTCTAAATGAATGATGGATAAGGTGACGGTTTGAGTAATTCACCCGCTACTCAATGACTTGTTTCATCACAATTCACAATATAGGGTGAATAATAATTAAAAAATATAGACTATTTAAAAATCATACTTGTACTATTTAGAATTCTATGAATTGGTTGTACAATTCACACAATGCATCACCTTCTTTCCTCTGACAAAATGATTCCCACACTTGTTGATTCCAACACTCTAACCCATGGAACAAAACAAGAAAACAAAACAAGAATAATATTTTAAATTTTGCTATTTTAAAGTAAATAAAATAAAATAAAATAAAAAAAGAAAAAGAAAACCCCACCACCTCAATTTTGAGAAAATTCCATCTCATGGGAAGGAAGGAATTTTTGCAGCTTTATCTTCTCACTTAGTTCAAAGAAACAACCAACACCATCACCCCACAGCACAGACACCACAGTGTTCCTATTTTTATTATCATACTTTATGTTTGGAATTATATATAATAATATCATTTTTTTTTATTTTTTATTTTTAATTTCGTCACCCTCTTTCACCCATGACCATGATCAGTCCCTTTTTGACTGCCTTTCTCTTCTCTCTTGCTATTTCCTCGAACCAATGCATCATTTCGAGTAATCACTCACTTTTATAATAGTTTATTGTTATTTAGCTTTAGAAATGTAACTAAATAGTATTTTAGGGGAGGTAAAACTTATGAAACTTCTAATTAAGTTTCGGTTTAAGATTAAAAAAAATGAAATCTCGAACTTATATTATAAACCGTCGAATTAATCGGACATGTAACTCTCGTTATAATATATGTGGTATCAGAGTTCTTCTGATCAGATCCGTTTCATGAGTTTAGAATTAGTTAAAGAGAATGTGACGTAAAAATCGGTGGAAAAACGAAAGAAAAAATGTGGATGAGTTGTAAAGAGATTGAAATACTTGACCCGAAACGCATAAGAAAAAAAAATACAAAGTAGTTCAAAGTGGTTTCCGATGACTTAAGTCTTTCAATGACGAGGTGTCCATCTTAACCTACATGCATGAGTAAAATGTTTATCAACAAACGACTCTAGAGGTTTGGCTACTCCCATAGTGATCCCATCTTAATCTTTATTTTTCAATCATTCAATAAATTTGTGCATTATGGCTTGTTGGAGATAATAAGGTCTCACATCGAAAGATGGGGACACTCCGAGCCTAGTATATAAGATCGGCGGGCTACTCATCCTATTGCCAATTGGTTTTAGGATGGAACCTCGCCGAGTTTATGTGTTGGGCTTGGGCCTAACGCACATGTGTGCTCGTATGCACACGACCCCGCTCTACCGGTCCGTATGTCTCGGACTATGACATGGCTTAAAGGTATCACCCTACTTCTAGGCCAAAAAAAGAGAGAGGGGTGAAACTCATACACTTAGCCGAGCTTTCATGATAAAAGATACATCACAACCTTATATTCGAAATAACCCGTCACGATAAAACAAGTACAGCCTTTCGAAAATGTTAAAAATTTTACATTATCTGTAAAATTAGAAGTGGTAGTTTGTAAAGAACTAATAAAATAATCATGTTTATTAAAAAATTGAAGTAGTAATACTATTTAGTAGCTTGATTAATTTCCGAAAACTGAACACTAGTTTACAGGCCACAGAGGACTAAAGTTCTCGCATCGATAATATAAGAGATAAGAAGTCTATATTGAGCGTATGTGTTGGATTCGGATCCAACGTACATATACGTTCGGACATACGACGAACTCCAGGTCATTTTTAACGGGACGGAATTTCACATGGGCACTTAAACCAATGATCCGACAAGAATAAGGGTATATTTGGTAGCCATATCTAAATATCAGTATGAATATCGAGATAAAAATAAAATACGGATAAATTACAATGTAGACATGAGTCCCAAATCTAAACCAACTAGACTCAAACCGCCGGTTTAGGTTTAACCTAAACTGGCGGTTTAGCCGGTTTCGTTCACTAAACTGCCGGTTTGTGTACCAAATTGGGAGTTTAATAAACCTAAACCGTTGACCTACGGCTTGGCCAAACCGGCAAACCTAAACCGCCGGTTTTGACCGGTTCACAAACTGCCGATTTGACGGTTTGGTTCAAGACCCATGTCTATTACAATGACACAAAAAGAGTATGTGCAACTCAAAACTCGAATACATAATCTCCACGTTCATATTCCAACCACCCGCCATCTCATATGGCTTTTACTAAGACTTTTTATTTTCATTTTACAAAATTTTTTATTTTTTATTTTATTTAAAACCCTTAATTGTAACTCTTTTAAAACTATATAATATGTGTCGGGACAGAGATATCATAAAATAGTGTGTAGCTGACTGTATGAGTGTGTGACCATGTGTTTCGGATTGGACTAGCTAGCAACCTACCATTTTTTGTTTTTCCTCACTAGTGAACGAATATCAAACTTTGTTTGTTTTCTCATCATTAGTATTATAAGCTTTTTTTTATCCGCATGGTTATGATTCTATTAAAAAAAATTATTAAAGGATAAATACGAAAGTATTTTATTGAAATATTTATTAATCTCTTGTAAATTTATAAATAAAGTGATAATAAACTCGATAGTATTATGATTTTTTCTACCAAATACATCGTGATATTGGAGCCAACGACCTGAATCTATCGACTATTGTGACTAATCTACTAGTGTTATAATGTTGTCAATTAACATTCAACAAGTGGTTTTTTTTATCTACATGTGTTGTTGACGATCTGTTGGTGTATTGCTTGATTTTCACACTTATTTTGTTGTTGATGAACTTTTAGTCTTCATGTTTATATACCCTTACACGCTCGTTTCAACAAAAGGTTGTATTAAAAGGTAAATATAAACGGGTGAGTTGGATAAATGCAGTCTTTTTTTCCTATAAGAGCATCAAGTAAGTGCTTTTATTTTTTAGGAAATAAATTATACCCCTTGTATATAATTAAAAAAATATTTGATTAATTTTGATTTTAGATTAGTTGAACCTCACTATTATGTTGTTATTTTATTTAAACTTATACTTAGTTTCTAATAATGCAAACTAGTGTTAGTCAAATCTTATTTACCAAATTTTGAATACTCTAGTTGAATTACCCAAGATAATAAACTTATTTTATTACTCATATCCTCTATTTTTATGAGAGAAATAAATGAATTTAACATAAAAATGATCATAACCCCCCCTATTTAGTTTTTTTAATAAAAATTATTGCAATTTAATAGGTGTAGTTTGTATATCAAATAATAAAAAAATTCCTTTATCTCATATAAAATAAAGTTAACTTAAAACTTTTGTTTCAAAACATTTGACAGGCTAAGTTTTTGTACATATATAATTTGTATGTTAGTTTTAATTATTATTATGAAACAAATGTACTATATATAATTGACCATCTTTTCTTCAACTCCCTTTTGCTTCAAGCCTGAATTGATCTGCTCACTTCAAATCCCTATTGTTCTTTTAATTTTATTTACATCAACTTCTTATTCTTGTCGTTGCTATGAAATTTCTTGGAATATGTAGCCCCACTTTCTTTTTCTATCACAACGTAATGCATATTTTTAACAAATACCCCCTCGATCATAATTAACTGTTATTTTAACCTTTTACATTTTTTAAATAAAATATTAAATAATATAGATTTTGTAAAGTTATCACTTATTTAATATTCAACCTCCCAATAAGAAAGATTTTAAAACTAAAATTAATCATGTACACCAATTTTCAAGAACATTTCTTATAATTATTGTTCATTTATTGACTTAAAAAACTTAAAACGACAAATAATTGTAATCAAATTTCTAATGCTAAAACGACACTTATTTTTTATCGGGGAGTAAAAATACCTATTAAATGTTAGTTTACCTTAATAAGTACTTCCTTTAATCACAATTAACTGTCATTTTAACCTTTGACACAATTTTAAGAAAAATATTAAATAACATAGATTTTGTAAAATTTTTCTAAATCTTATCACTTATTTAATATTCAACCTTTTTTTAAACCAATAAAAACGATTTTAGAACTAAAATTAATCATTTACACCAATTTTAAAGAACATTACTTAAAGTTATTGTTCATTTATTGGCATAGAAAACTTAAAACGACACTTATTTTTTATCGAAGGGAGTAGTATTTTAATATGAATGGGTATTTATCACTAATTCAATAAAATTGCATATTATATTGTAATACCTTAACATACATCCAAACATACTCTTAGGGACACGTCATACAAACACTTGTAAAGTAAATCACTTTTGAGATATATTTGTTAGCAAATAATACAAAATGAATATAAAGTTAAAGTTGGGCAAATTTTTGACATTTGATGGCTCATTTTTAAGAAAAACTTATTGGTCCAATCACTAAATAATACCCATATAAAATTATACGAGAATATATCATATATCAAATAATATATATATATTTGGTGTAAAAAAATTTGGTTGGATACCCTATAACTTTAATAAATTATAAATAAAAAAATTAGTATATACAGACGAACCAGTAGAGCGGGTGTTGTGAAACCAATTGGCAGTAGGAGGAGTAGCTCACCGAGCTTATATACTATGGTCGGAGTGTCCCTATCTTTCATGTGACACCTTATTATCTCCAACAAGCCCTCGCAAGTGCAACCGGAGGATATAGACCGAACCGCTCTTATACCATGTCAAAGTCCGATACAGACGGACCGGTAGAGCGGGGGTCATGTGCATCTGAGCGCACATGAGCATTAGGCCCAAGTCCAACACATAAACCCGATGAAGTTTCATCCTAAAACAAATTGACAATATGAAGAATAGCTCACCGAGCTTATATACTAGGCTCGGAGTGTCCCATATTTCCATATGAGACCTTATTATCTCCAACAGTTATATATACATGCAACTAATATATGTCGACATTATTTATAGCCATACCTTTATTTTCATACTTTATATTTATAAATATGTCCCACATGATCGATTATTTATATTCATACCTGATATTTTTTAAATGTATACCAAATGAACCCTTACATGATTAGTTGATTACTTAACGGTAACGATTACGACCCAGTCAAAATTGGAGGACAACATCTGACCAACCCTAACCCTACGTTAGGCTAAACCCTACATTAGATTATAGTGTTGGTGATTGACATGGTTGGTAATTGGAATGCTGCATGCACGCTTGCTAAATATTCTTTTCCTCTTTTTCTTTATAGCTAGTTTATACCATATGTATTACATTTGAAATAAATGTGATAAATGATGATGTTTTGAATATTATGTTGTGTGATTATGTAAAAACTTTGGATGCTAACAAAAAAAACTTCGATCGCTCTTTCTTGGTACATTTAAAATGTAATATTTTTAGAGAACTATTTGATGACGTTCAAAATCGATTTTAAAAAGGCGTATGACAAGCTTAATTGGAATTTCATTGCTGAAATTTGCCGCTACTTGGTCTTCCTGAGGAGTGGTCGGCGAGGCTGATGAGATGTGTTTGTTCTCCTAATCGCATAATATGCGGATTTTCTAGAATGACGAATTATTAGAGAGTTTAAATCCTACTTGAGGAGTTAGACAAGACGATCCAATTTATCCCTATATTTTCGTTCTTTGCTTGGAGCGATTGAGTCATGATATACATGCTCTCGTTGAGCAATGGTATTGGAAACCTTTTAAGATTTAAATTTGATTGTCCTTCTATTTCTCACGTTTTTTAAGACGATATTGGGCCCTTTGCAGAAATATCAATCTACTAATTAGTTAACCTTATCATGAAATGGATAAGAAAATGTCTGGATAAATTTTATGTAGTTTTATGACTAAAGGTGAATTTCACTAAACCTCGACTCTACGTGTCGCCCAATGTCACAGGCGGATTTTATGATAGGATATAACACATTGTTGGCCTTCCTATAATTGGAAATTTTGGAAAGTGTCTCGGTGTTCCAATTGCCAATGTTAAGCCGACCAAGGATGACTTCAAATTCATTAGTGAGAAATTGAGACAAACACTCGGATCTTGGAGAGGTAGGTTGCTCAACTTCGTAGGGAGAGCAACTTTGGTTAGGTCCGTACTTCAGACCATTTCTACTAATATCATGAAAGTCATGAAGTTGTTGGTTAGTGTATGCAAGGATATTTATAAGATATGTCGAAATTTCTTGTGGAATGACACGGAGTCGAAACGGTGTATGCACCTTATTGCTTGAAAGGAGTATGTAAGCCTAGGGTTTTTAGTGTGTTGGGCATCCACAATACGACTGACTTGAACTTCATCTTTCTTGGAAAACTTGTCTGGAGACTCACTCATGGGAATGACACACGATGGACCGGTGTCTTCCTTCTAAGTATGGTATTCATGGTAACAAGGGTCTTGTTGACGCTTCCATTTATAAACCGGGATCTCACATCCTTAAATGAATATTATGGGAAAAAAAAAACACATTCCCTCAAGGTATATGTTGGGTTGTTGTCATTGGTCACAATGCAAAATTTTGGACTGACTTTTGGCGTGAAAATAGTACACTGATTGACTCCACCATCGCCTCTCCTACATGCATGTTGATGCGCACCTGAATACCGATGTCATATGTGCCTCCCTCTAAGACAGTCTGGCAAGCGGCATGCCTTGTCTTGACATAAAGCTTACCCATTTTGACAACATTTTCATTGATTTTGTTTATGTAATAATAAAAGAGATATTCATGTGGAATATTTTCTTTTAAGCTTTCTCAATGGACCTCTCTTTTATACCTTTCATTTTGAACCTTTCGGTGCGGTCGCATACTCTATATAAGAGATGTTTGACCTCATTTGTAATTCATATTCAAATTAATCAAGTTTAGTTAAAGGTAAATCCTCCTCCTTGATTTTAAGCATCACATCTTCCCTCTCAAAGTTCTTAATCAAGACTTCACAATCGGGGATTCCTCAAGAATCAACTATCCACTCTACATTCTATTCCTAGATCCATCAACACATCAACAATTAAAGCTCTATCTCGATCTAGAATCAATGTTTATCCTTGAACGCATTCAAGGACACGTCAAATTCGATTAAGAGGAAGATATTAAAGCTATCCTTTCTTTTCTTTCATTCATCATTGTTCTTCATTGTTCATCATTCATAAATGCTCCTATATGACGATGACGATTTCTTTCATGAGGATGAGGAATGGTTGTCTCCTCCATACCCACTAAAACCAAAACAAATCATCTCTGGGCACTAACGGTATCCACTCGGCCCACGGTGAGCCTATCTTGAGGACGGGAATGGTTGCCTTCCCCAAACACATCAAGGTTGAAACAAACCCTTCATGAGCGATAACGGTATCCACGCGGCCATCAGCGAGCCTATCTTGAGGACGAGAAATGATTGCCTCCCCAAGGCTCAAACAAACCATTCATGGACACCGACGGTATTCCCATGACCAATCACGTGCCTATCTTGAAGAAGATTACATTGAACCTCACCGTCCGGACGCTTGTCATTATCGTCAGGATGATACGACAACAAAGGCCTACAAGAAATAACAAGAAGAGCCAAAGTCTTTAAGAGAAGAGCTATAAACATTAAAGCCACAAGTTTTTGCCCTAATGACGGCCACCCAACACGAAGGACCCTAAGCAGTGACACAACCAAAGTGTGAGTTTATTGTCAACCCATTGTGTGACGAGGGAAAAGTCAATAAAGATTGCGCTCAACACTACCGTATCAATTTGTCAACGCATTATATGACGACGAAGAAGAAGAAGAAGACGATATCACCATTGAAGATTGTGGCCCACCATTTCCAATTCAACTTGTGAACCCGTTGTATGATGAGTCCTTTGAAGGGGACAAATAAGAATCCATCAACGAGAGAGAAGAAGATGTCAACCCCGGAAACGCCACCATTGTGTTGAAGGACTACAAATTTGAGCCTTGGTCCGAGGTTTGTCTTTGTTATGTACCATAACTTACCTTCTGACTTGCCTTTCCATCTTTTTAGCATGGCCCCAACATTCAACATCAAGGGTCTTGACTGTGTGATAGAAAAACTCCAAGGAGCATTGACGACATCTTGATCCGGAGTTTGTCCTCGTTATTTCCGATAGTTGACCACCTGACTTGCCCCTCAATCTATTCGGCATGCACCCGAAATCCAACTTCAAGGGCATTGACGACATTTTAAACAAACTCCACGGTGAGACCATCTTGACGGACTACAAGTTTGAACCGCCAGATCCAAAGTTGGTTCTCATTAGGTACAATGATCTATCACCCGACTTGCAATCCACGTGAGGCATTGAGCACCATTTCAAATAATTTGGGTGCCGTCAAAGACCGACATCAATCCATAATCGGTACTCGATCTCGCGCCTTGCCGGCATATTCAACAACCTCCACCGCACCACCCTCTTGAAAGACTAGAATTTCAAGCCTCCCAACTCATATCGTGTGCAATCAATGTTCAACGCTAAGAATCTTGATTCCAATGTTGATCCATTCTTTGACGACGGTGACACGGGAACGTTTCACATCCAAGAGGAGGAAGATTATACGCCCTTGAATACCAATGTCATCCGTGTCTTCACCTAAGACGGCCCGACAAGCGGCATGCCTTGTCTTGTCATGAAGTTTGCCCATTTTGACAACATTTTTCATGTTTTTGCTTATGTTAATAATAGAAAGGGTGTAGTTTATATTAGCGATACAAAATTAAGTTTCCCTATTGTTGTCGGCAACACTGTGCTCCTCCCATATTCGAGCAGGGAGTTTGAATTTTAGGGTTTTGGCCGCCAATTACGAGTTTCGGATGTGTATTCTAACTTTTCGAGAATACACAATTTATATGTTTTTATCTCTCAAATTCCTTTTTTACCCTTTAATTAAGTGTTTTTAAAATTTAGAATTAATCCAAATATAACCGGAATTTCGTTTGTATCAGCGATACAAAAAAGGCTTTATTAGACCAATTTTCTCTATCTTTTTACTATTAAGAGATGGATTTCATTAATTCCGAAGCGGTTCTTGATTTCATTAAAATCATGACAAACTAGGCCTTAGAATTATGACCATTATCAAATTATTCGGTTTTCTTTTATGATAGTATACTAATAACCCATCTTTCAACTTGTAAACAACCTACAATAACGTCTTACCAAAAAACAACAACATACAATAACATGAGGACGAAACCAATGACTTAAAATGAGGTGTGTTTGATCTAGATTTAGTATAAGTTTAGTTGACATATTGAAACTTAAACAAAAGGGGAGATAGGTCATCTTTTTTTTTTTCTTCTTAGAAACAGGGTAAGAGACTCGATCACTGTGAAATAACGATGAATCGAGAGGCCGTAAAACACGGCGGATGGAAACAATCGTCAAGAGAGCAATGCAAACCAAACCAAAAACTACAACAGGAGAGGGAAAAAAAGACGATAAAGAACAACAACGGACCAAGCACGGAGGTGAAGGGAGAACTCCATGAAGACGAAGCAGGTGTAAAACGAGTCAAGCACTGCCGTAAAAGCACCGTTGGAGGCAGGTACAACAGGAACCGAACTCCTGAAGAAGTGAAAGACGAGACACCAAGAAAACATTTACTTTTGTATAACTAAATATTTGTGACGATAAGAAACCTTATGGTTTGTACATTTTAGATTCTATAAAGAATGTATAAATCACAAGAATTTAGATTAAATTAATGTAAAATTGGAGCAAAATGAAGGGTTACACCAGATTTGATTCGATCTACCATACTGCCTATATCGACAGGCAATTAAAGTTAGTCAAAGAAGAAAGGGAAGAAACAAAAGAGAATTATGGGATTGGAGAATGGGGGCAAGATCGTGACAAAAGCATCTAAAATCACACTTTTTTGTAAAGAAAATATTGCACTACTTTGGACATCTTTTAGACTTGCAACAATATTGTTATGTGTGCCATATGACATATACTAATTATAACGTGGTACATTTTTTGTTCAACCTTCATTTTCATGTCACCACCTACTCATCTAAATTAGTATTTGGTCTAATCCGTTAATCATTTGTTGTTTAATTTCCTAAATTTAATGTCTCGTATGTTAGAGTTACGTATTTTAGGCTCAATTTCAACACACAAGTCATAAGATTTCATCATAAAATTAATTTACATTAGAAAAAAGGGGACCTTAGATATTAGATCAAAATTTAGGATCGACGGGACAAATAGAGGCTAACCGCTCCGCTTCCATGAAATCCGATACAAACCAATTGTAGAACGAGATCATGTGCAAAGAGTGGACATGCGCGTAAGACTTAAACCTAACACATAAACTCATTAAGATTTTATCATAATATTAATTGATATTAGAAAAAAAAAAGTGACAGGACCTTAGATATTAGATCAAAATTTAGGATCGACTGGCCTAATAGAGGCTAACCGCACCGATTTTATAAAATTTCATACAAATCAACCGTAGAGCGGGATCGTGTGCAAAGAGTGGACATGTGCTTAAGATTTAAACTTAACAAATAAATTCATTAAGATTTTATCCTAAAATCAATAGACAATAGAAATAAGAGTAGTCCGTCGACCTGACATATTATGATCAAAATTTAGGATAGACGAGTCAAATAGAGGCTAACCGCTATGATTCCACGAATCCTATACAAAAGGACTGTAGAGTGGGGTCGTGTGCAACGAGTGAACATGCGCATTAGACTCAAACATAAACGTAAACTCATTAAAATTTCATCCTAAAATCAATTGACAATTGAAAAAGAGTAGGATGCCGACCTTACATAATAAGATCAAAATATAGGATCGACAACCAAATATAGAGGCCGGCTAACCACTATAATTCCATGAATTCCGACACAAACGGTATGTGGAGCAGGATCGTGTGCATACAAATAAACATACGCGTTAGACCTAAACTCAACACATAAATTTTTCAAAGTTTCATTCTAAAATCAATCGACGATAAGAGATTCACTGATTTTATATAATAGTCTTGAAACCACGTTCGATATAATAACTTATTATTTTTAAAATAATAATTATTGATTAAAGTGATATTAAAATAAACTATTTTTATTAAAATTTATAGGATAATAACATTATAAAAAAATAAAATAAAATAAAGGTTACTAGACCGTTATGAACATGATCATAAAAAAAAAAACAAATTACAAATCACTTTTGATATATTATATGTAATTTGAATGAAATGGGTTAGTAAGATTAAAGAGGAATCTATGATGTTCCAAGCACTCCAAGACAAATGGTGTTTCAGAAGAAAGAAAAGCATCCTTTTGCTTTTCCATTCCTTTTTTTCTTTCCCATTTTCCTTTTTTTTTTCAAAATTAATAACTTCATGAGAGAGAAAGCTCACGGCATGGGAAATTACAAAGGTGAATTACATAAAATTATACCTAAATTAAGGTAATTTTTTTTTTTTGACAAAGCTAAATGCAAATTGTCTTTTCTTTCAAATATATTTTGAAGAGTTATTGAATAGCTTAAGTTTTGGGTAATTGTGAAAATTAGTTCAATTTTTTTTATGAGTCATTAGTCTAAAATTTTATATAAATGAGATATTGATCATTAATAATTACATGTTATTTAAATTTGTTGGAATCATTTTTTAATATAATAGATTTAAAACTAAAACATTTGATCATGGAGATAAAAAAATTGTTTTAAATGGTAATCTTGGATCATGCAATAACTAAAATTAGGCTATGAAAGAAGAAGATATATAAAAAAAAGAAGGTTATTTTTCTAAAAAAATAACTATTTAACTAAAATCTTGTCTTAAAATAGTAATTATAAGTCACCCAATATGAAATTAAAAATCTTTATTTCAACTACTACTAAAGTTTTGATTTTTAATGCTTTAATTTAATCATGTTTAAAGTAATAAAAAACAAGATTTTAGGCTGATTTTATATAGTTTTAAAATTTACATATAATGTTTTAAAAGTTCCAAACCCAATTAAAAAACTCATTTCTCTCTCTATGTCATCTCTATATTTAGAGCAAGAAGCTGAGCACATCAATGAAGCATTTCCCCTTGTATTTCTCTCCTCCATTCTTGCAGAAATTTTCTCTCTTATGTTTTTCTTCACATGCTTAATACTAAGCATAAACACATGATTAAGAACGTTTCTTCCATCTTTATCTCTAAAGTTTATTAGTTTTCTCTAATCTTATATAAACACAAATTCTCCACAAGCTTATCATGTTTCAGGTGAGAAACTCCTTCATCCACCCAAATTATTTCCATCTAATCCATTTTTAAAGGTAATTAGTAGATAGATTACTGATTCTTTCTTCTTGATTTCATATATTCTTGAGTTTTCGAGAGTTAGGTTATGCCTGGCTCCCTGTATGCCATTTGTAGAGCTCGTCGGAGCTCCGGCGACCTCCGCGGATGGCGTATGAGGAGCCAAGCATACTCATAATAACCCTCTCCAATACTCAAATTGACAGATTTTAGTTATGTAGTTGATAAGTATCAGTGAGATGCTGTGCCTAATTGGTGTGGGATATATATATATGGTGTGTTTTTCAAGTAGAAATTAGGTCATTACAACGAAAGAACTATTTTCTGATATTTAGTTGGATTTTGTGTTAATTTTGGCTAAATGTTATGCTATTTAGTTATAATAGTATATATATATATATGGTGTATTTTTCAAGTAGAGATTAGGTCATTACAACAAAAGAACTATTTTATGAAATTTAGTTGGATTTTTGTGTTAATTTTGGCTAAATGTTATGCTATTTAGTTATAATTGTTTAGTTTAGTTTTAGAAGTTTTAGGTTTTGGGTTAAGTCATCATAGAGTGATTAGTGAGTAAATCTAACACAAATGCTCATTGATTAGATTAAAGTGAGATGTACATAGGAAGAAGAATGTAGTTTTCTTGTAA
The DNA here is from genome assembly GCA_033239045.1 of Fagopyrum esculentum. Classification (NCBI taxonomy): domain Eukaryota; kingdom Viridiplantae; phylum Streptophyta; class Magnoliopsida; order Caryophyllales; family Polygonaceae; genus Fagopyrum; species Fagopyrum esculentum. The sequence goes on along the minus strand of BSUD01000007.1, from coordinate 1,073,298 downwards.
AGCTAAAATTCAAACTTTGCCTTCTTGATTAAAGGAATAAATTACATAATTGATCAACTATTATTGTGATTAGTTTGAAAATGTCACCATCTAATAAAGCACAAATTATTCATATAATTAACTCCTTTTGGAGATTCCTACTATGTGCCTAACATCCTCTTTTTTTGGCTTTCTCCTTTATAGGACAAATTTATTTTGAAGGAAAAATTAGGGTTTATAAAAATGGTGAACATTTGATTATAAAATAAGAGTTTATTTAAATGGATAAGTGATACCTAAATGTTTATATTATAAATGTAGTATTGCTATATAGCAATTGTATATTATTTGTTACTTTCATATTTTTGAATGAAAGTGTCACATTTAAACAAGCCACAAGTAGTATCATCTAATGATCTACACTACATTTTACTCAAAAGTGATGTTTGAAACCATATTGCACTAAAAACATAATTTTGACAAATATAAATTTGAAAATAATAATTTACTATGTTTTTATATATGTATTGCAATATTATGTTATGTAAAACCCTAATCCACCTATACTTTTTTAAGACAACAAATTTGTCTGTATTTTCGAAAATAGAAAATCAGAAAGGCACTTAAACAAGTTATGTTTTGTGACTTTCTTCTTATATTGAGCTTAAACTATTTATATTTTGATTCATCAAAAAACCCACAAAACTCAACGATATTTTACCGGAAAAACTAGTATAAAAACCCAATGAAATGATTGTTTTGCTTTCAACTACTAAAAAATATTTTTGACAAATATAAATTGTAAATAAAAATATACTATAATTTATATAGTATTACATGGTTAAGTTTAAAAGCACTATATATATATATATTAAATAATTGTGATATATAAAAACCAAATCCAGCTACACTTTTTTAATACAAACTAATTTTACCCATAAACTTAACAAGTTATATTTTGTTAAATCTCCATTACATTAGACTTGTATTATTTTTTGTATATATCGATT
>BSUD01000007.1:1009084-1071919 GCA_033239045.1 Fagopyrum esculentum | reverse complement strand
ATATATATATATATATATATATATATATATATATATATATATATATCACATTATTATATAAGTCACGTAAAACCCTAATACACCTACACTTTATAATACAACTAATTCGTCATTATATTAAACTTGTATAATTTTTATACATACCAATCTCCATTGGTTTGCTCTATATTTTAGTGTATAAAATGGGCATTTAAAAAACAATTTTTATAGTTATATTAGATCTCCAATTTACATTTTGATTCATCAAAAAACCCACAAATTACCCAAAAAACTCGTATTAAAACCCAAATAAATGATAGTTTCGCTTTCAACTACTTATAAAAACGTTAAGATGACAATGTTATTATTTTTTCTTCAATTTATTCGTTAATGTTGCAAAGTATCATTGTCATCATTGATAATTAGCGGGAATATACTGTAATAAATAGGAATAAAATAGTGGTAATTCATTGTAATAATTTTTGTTTTGAAAAAGTAAGGTGACATCGTAGTTTGTAGAAAAAGCAAAGTGGATGGCATGAATGAGAACATCGAAGTTTGCAAGTAATTTACAGTTAAATTGCACGCTTTGTCTACACCTCTGTGTCTTTATGGTGAACCCTATTTCCTCTGAATCTATCCAGTTATTATTTGCACTTGGCTCAATGTCGGTGACAATCCCTATATCACAGCCTTAACCCTAACCCGGTATCCAACCCTATTTAAATCGGGTTTTGTTTGATAATAAACACTCAATCGGATCACCTACTCAACCCGTGTTATTCTGTAAAAGTTAGAGAAAATAATATATATTTATTGCTATTTAGCTATTGTTACAAATATTAAAAATGTATTAAATCACTTTGATATTTTAATTTTTTTTACTATTTATTAAATTATCATCACACTTTTCAATCCATGGTTATAAAAATTTGAAATGACATTTAATTTAAAATCGGTTGTTAAGAAATTAGTTTATGGATCTTCTTTATTGAGATTATTATAACTTTATATATATATATAAATAAAAGTGTGGTGATAATTTATGAGAACAATTTTAGACCGTCGTATGGTGAGTATTAAGGGTCGAGATTTAAAATAGATTTCATAATTAATAATAATTACGAATAATTCATTCAACCAACAATAACTACGAATAATTCACCCAACCAACAATAACTACAAATAATGCATATTGCACCTTCGTAACAAAACTAATAATAACTACGAATAATCCATATATATATATATATATATATATATATATATATATATATATATATATATATATATATATATATATAAACTCATTTTTCAACCATAATCTATCGTTGAATCTATATATAGATTTAACGATAGATTATGGTTGAAAAATGAGTTTATTAATATCATTTATCTTCCTTTTAATTTCTTATAAAACTAAGAAGTTAATGGAATTAGATAGAGCATTGTTGATTTAATTGACAAACTTATATTATATATTAACAAGTGTTTTTGTAAGTTTCTTCGGTTTTAAAATATTGGAAAAATTAAATAAATTATATCCTTTGTCAACGTTTAATCTTTTTTTATTATATATTAAATCAAATTAATCAGAATCTCATGCATGTATTATTATATATTGAATAAAGTTTGTTATAAATTACCTTCAAATATCATTTTATTCCAACACTTTACAAGACTCGAAGTTCTATTTAAACGAATAAACATTTATTGTAGGTTATTGCTATTCGTACCACAGTGAACATTGCGTAGCCGTAGTTAACGTTTTTTTTTTCCGTTTTTTATTATATATATATATATTCCTTTTTTTTCAACACAAATTTCACACTTTACATTGAAAAACACCGAAATTTTAACCAGATTTACGATTTGAGCGCAGACGCCAGGAGCCAGCGCTCAAATAAATATTTTTTTTTTTAAAAAAAATGATTAATCCTACGCATGCTAGACGCGTGGCTCAGATTGGTCTTAACGCTATGCCTACGCGATGCGTAGACGTAAATGTGATACGCATAGCATGCAACGGGTGGTACGAATAACAATCTAGTTTCTGGTAATAAAAACTACATACAATATTTCCAAATGGATAAGGTTTAAAAAGTATTTTTGAAATACAAATTTTATTTTCAGCAATATAGTGATGATAGAGATACAAAGATACACGTCTCTAGGTAATTACATGGATAATTAAACATAAATTGCATGTATATAAAAGAGAAGAAAATATACTATTTATGAGAGATTGATATGCAGAAGGCGTGCAATTGGTCAGTCCATTATGAGAAGGTTAGGGATAGGGATACCTGGATTCTGTTTTAGAGTGGGGATAACAAGATGCTCTCTATCAAAGAGGACCACATCCTCTTCTCCTTCATCTAACCTGCATGTTACTCTTTTCCATTGAAATTGACTTGTATCTTGGATTCAATGGGTTGAATTGCTATTGTTAAAGTTCGACACAGATGGAACAGATAATGTGATTGTGTGTATACTTACGAGCGTACATGTATCTTAGGTTTAAATCTAACACGAGTTAAATGGAGTTTCATGTTAGATGAGTAATCCATCAACCGCTTCTAATAGACTTGATGTTATTCATTTTACTGTAAATGTAAGAACTTAGAACATCTTCGTCCCAAAGTTAAGAGTTTTTTTTTTAACTTTTTTTAAAAAATAGAATACCTATTAAATCCCTACATATGTATGAAAGTAACAAAAATAAATTTGATTTATTTTTTGATCACGTGAGATAAGCAACAATATGTAAGATTTTATTTATTTTCCTGAAAACTTATCTCCACTTATTGTCTCTATTTTCCAGCCTGACATTTATTTTTGATTTAATTTTATAAATTTAAATAAGGGGAGAAACTCATAGTATTTAAGATATATAATTGCATATGCTATCATTATCTCCAACATTTATTCCCTTTTATTATCGATGTGAGAACTTATCTCTATTTTTCAACCTGAACGGTAATAAAATTACATGTTGGATAAAATTTAACTTAATTGATTAGTAAACAATGGAATAGTAAGAAAAACTTTATTTCAAATCATCTAAAGTGATAACATTTCATGTACCATTTTAAATTCATACGTTTTAAAATCTTTTTTTTAAAAAGTATTAAACAGTTATACTTATCGGTGATTTCTAGTGCATGCATTAATCATATTCAATTTAGGATCGTGAATTAACTTTTATTGTCATTAAACTTTATTGGTGATTTTCTTGAGTCAAGTTGTGCTTGCATTAAACATATTTGTGATAACATTTCGAACATAATATGTAAAATCGTAAATTGCCTTTTTATTATTATTATTATTATTATTATTATTATTATTATTATTATTATTATTATTATTATTATTATTTAACTTTGTCGACTTACTATATATTAAGTTACGTATTTATGTTCGTATATATACGATTTTCGTTCTACGCCTCGTCTGTGTCAGTGTTTAACATATAATCCATCTAGTTTACACTCCGTACCCTCTTTGGATAAGAAGTTACAATAAACATAAATCGTTGTAGGGACATATTACGTAAGTTGCATGGTGCTTTATTTACGGATTAGGTGAACATCTTCGATTAATAAGAGGCAAAATTTCTTCTTTCCACTATAAAAGGGTTGTTAGATATACTCATGTTTCATACACCACTTTAGACCAAATCATTAGATTGATCTTTGACGTGATCTGCACTTTCAACATTACTGCTCAAATTGATCCGGATTTTGAACCACTTCAATTAACACTTTTTTGTACAATTACGTTCTTGCTAATTATCTTAAACTATATTTTTTCTATTATTGATAGAATGATAGGATTCTTATCCAATCAAAGTTCTTGACCTTGACCTAATTTGCTTTTCAAAAGAAAGTCTCTCACTTATCCCATAAGGCACAATTTGCTACTTACATTATTTCTGACCGAGTATTTTTAGATAATTTGCTTTAAACTCTCCTCTTGGATTGAGTTTATTGTGTGAACGGTCATAGGGTGTAGTTGTTGTTTTGATGTAAAGGATCATGCTATCCCCGTGTAATGACTACTTAGCTCACTTTTCAATAAAAGCGCATCCAGAGACCACTGACTCTCATTCCCACCATTTTTTATATATACGGGTATCGGTTATAGGGCCTATCCAATCTTGTTTTTATTCGACCCTGTCGAAACCCTTTTCATTGCAAAATGAAATAAAATTATACTACAATATATCATACAAAATTTAAGCAGTGTATTGTAGTTCTTATAAGTTTTTCATGTATTTATGTTAAAATTATGGTGATAATTTTTTTATTTTTCAATTACAACATTTGTTATAATTGATGAGATTAATTATAGAACAACAAAAGCTCTTAGTCTATTTGTCTAGTAATAATCACTTCATTTATAAAAATAAATGGGCTTTTGATCCAACAGGCCCAAACGAACCTCATAATATATTCAGCTTATGTCAGACTTGGGCGGCCCATTAGACAAAAACTAAGGTCCATACATTTCATATTTTTTTTAATTTAATTGGGCTTTTGGGCCTATTCGGCTAATGTTAGACTTGGGCCAGACTGAACGGTCCATTAGACAAGACTAATGTCCATACTCGTCCGTACCAGGGCCCAGAATCGGCCCAATCTAGTTAATTGAAGCGATATGAAAACATTGAAAAGCAAAACCATCTAAGAAAACCCCTCTTCCCCTGGCTCTCACACAGCACCAGCCATTGAAGTAGATGTCGAGCCTCCTGCATCGACATCGGTAGCTGAAGCTGGGGAAAAAAACTGCTTGTTTGGGGCATTCCGAGAATTGAACTCGGGACCTCTCGCACCCTAAGCGAGAATCATACCACTAGACCAAATGCCCTATTTGTTTGAATGGCGTTGTATACTAATACTAAAATTAAAAGTCAAAACAAAACGAAAAAATCAAATATTTTTATCAGAGGAAGGTTTCGATCCTCCGACCTGTGGGTTATGGGCCCACCACGCTTCCGCTGCGCCACTCTGATTTGTTGATTTATTACCCAAGTTTATATTAGATATATATGATGAAAATTGTTTTGGTCATTTCATATCCCAAAGTGTAGCACATCTCTTCATTCTCTTGTGGATATCCGTTGCTCCGCAAGTCGTCAAACTGTAAACAATGGAGGAGATTAAATTGGACGCCATAGAAGCAACACCTGAGAGCTTTGAAGAATTCGGCCAAGTGATCGGAGTTTCCTCCGATGGAGAAAAATATGGCCCTCTCGATGCTCAACTTGATCTCTCTCAAGGAATCCCCAGGTTTCGATCCTCTTTCAATATCAACTACTCAGATCTAGAACCCGAAGTCTTATTCTATTATATTGCAGCAGCATATATTATCCAGTTTCGATTTTACGATGATAATTATGCTTCAAACTGATTTTTAACATCGATTAGTGATGACAATTGTGTATCAAAAACCAAAATCGTTTCCTTGAAACCAATATCTGGAACTGGTAGTCAAATGATGAAAATTTGGGTTATGGTATGCTAAATCGATTGTGTTCAGGTTTTACATTATGCACCTTGAAGGCCGTACCTTGAAATTCTCGACAATAACTCACCACGCGAGTGTAACACAGTGCCTTGGCTCTATTGGTGGTCAGGTTTGGTATCTCGGAGTTGCCAAACCCTCCATTGTTGACGCAGATGAAATTGCATCCACCAATGTCGACAAGAACACGTTACGTTCTCGTTCTGGTCATCTCTACGTGCCTCCTGATGTTGCAGGTGTGCGTGCTTTCAAAGTTTCGGGTTCAAAGTTTCTGAAGTTGAAGAAAGGGACATGGCATGCTGGGCCCTTATTCAAGGATGCTTCAATGGATTTTTACAACCTGGAACTCAGCAACACCAATGTAAGTAATGTAACCATTCCTCTCCAATTTACTTGTGAATTATATATTCTGAATTTGAGTGATATAATCCTACAGTAGAAAACTATTAATCAGATTTCAGTTCACCTGGAATTTTTAGACAAGTATAGGTCCATACTCCATAGGAGTTATAGTATAATGAGATGATACTAGTTATGGGTTATCTGTGATATTCTCGAAGTATGAAGATATGACCTGGAATGTAATTTAGACAAGTATAGGTCCATACTTCGTAGGAGTTATAGTATAATGAGATGATACTAGTTATGGTTATCTGTGATATTCTCAGAGTATGAAGATTTGACCTGGAATGAATTTTAGACAAGCATAGGTCCATACTCCATAGCAGTTATAGTATAATGAGATCATACTAGCTATGGTTATCTGTGAAGACTGTGATATTCTCGGAGTATGAAGATATGACGTGCCCTTAAATTTGCTGAAGTTGGATGAAGATGACACTGACTGACTAAGTTTTTCCTTTGAGGCATAATCACGAAAAGCAATAGTCTTTTACTTATGGTTATGTTCAGCAAAATGAGGTTTTGGGTTACTTTTTGGGTGGTGGTTCTAAGAGCTGTTAAAAACCTAAAAGAAAACTAGTTCAAAACCTAGTTGAGCATTTGGAATCAAAGGTTTTCATGGTGAAGTTACAAAAAAGAATATTGAAGTTATAAATTTTTAAAACCAGCTAAACAACCTCCAGAAGCATTCATTCTCCTAGATTCAATATGTATCCCAGAACCTATTCCGGAAACCTATTTTTGCCAAACTCATTATTGAGTAGGTTTTAATTTTGCAAACCTCAAGAAAACCTACCAAAAACCTCCGCCAAGCAGAGCCCAAATGGTTCATTGAATGCGTACAAACACTCGTAAAACGGTCGCCGTTTTTGGAAAAATATCATTTCCCTATATTGTTATGAAAGAAAGGAAAAACAATGTCCTTGTACAGTTTTACCATCTCCGCGTACCTGACCTCTAACAAAATACAGGGGTAAAATTTTGCTCACTGAGGTTGTTTTATGAGTGATTTATCACAATTTCTTATTGTTTGTGTGGCAATTTAACTGGTGCTTGCTGGTTGCATTACTTAGCCTTCAACTGGGATTGAGGTGGAGAAAGTGGCCAACTTAGTAACTTATTATATAACTATGGAATATATAGGGATGAACCCAGCTTTGTTATAAACTTGGTGAACCCGGTTTCCTATAGTCTGATATAAAAGAATCTGAACTTTGTACTTACTGCATTATGAGAGTGAATAAAGCAGTATTCTCCGTTCTTGAAGAGTGAGATAATTCGTTCGCATAGTTCATCTCTTATGAACTGTTCTAAAATCTTCAAGATAACCGCTTAAGCTCATGTCTTGTGGATCGGCTTGTCTTTGTAGATTGTGGATCATACCAACCACAACTTTGTGAAGGCGAACGGAGTTCAGTTTGTGATTAACGAATAATTAATCACGTTTGTTGCTGCCCTTTTTCTCGTGAATGGAACTGCTGCAAGTTGGATGAAAACAACGCCCTAGAAGCCAGCCTTTGCATACTTTGTAGGCTTTCTGAACTTGCTTCGTGTCGTATACAATCAATACCAATATGTATGTCATTTGTACATGTATGATATCATGTCTCCTTTTGGCTGTGTTACCATGTTGTGTCTGTTACAATGTTGTTGAAATAAGAAGCCCCGGAGATGTTTCTCACATACTATTGTCATGAACTTATAATAATGTCAATTTGTATACGAGAATTCATTCATCTTTTGCTGAATTAGTTTGCTTTAAGAATGTTTTTCCTGCTGATTCTTGTTTAACAGCTATGTTTGTGAAAAATGAGCATTTTATGGGTGTGTAACTTACCCAAATCGGCAAGTTTTGGCTTTCCTATGCAGATTATTGGTGTGTTTTGAGGTTGGAACATGATCCAGTGGTGTTTTATTTTAATTTTTTTGGATGTAATTGAAACAATCTCAGCCTTGATGGTATAAGATCTTAATTACCTATTTAAGGATACTAGGGATGGAGTGTTTTCAAATATTTTTTTTTTTTTGAAAGGTTTATAAGTAGCTCCCGGTTCGATCGACTTTGCCGCTTTACATCCGGGACGGGTATAAGTCGTGGCCCATTGTTGGGGATACCCTCCCAATATCAGTTTATCCATACATGTTAAGGAGTCTAGCACCGCATCCCACTAGACCACCTAAGTATTGGTGTGTTTTCACCTTCTTGACTCCCTAAACCTTGCTTATGTGGGATTATATTGGGAGGATGATGATGATACATTGATACTATATTCACAAATCTAGTAACTTCATCGGATCTAACCCGGTCGAATATTAGGGATTATTTGTTACCGTCCTCTTACAAAAATAAATAGCCTAATTTATAGTTCATAAAAATAAAAATATAAGGGTCTTGTTTAGCCAATTTTCTTAAAATTGTTTGAAAATAATCATTGTGTGTGTCAATATAGGGCTTCATTTGGTGTATAATGCTTTCCTCCGTTTCCGGAGTGATTCATCCTTCCCAAACTCAACATACAATTCTCCGAATGCATTTTACCTATTTATACTACGGATATTAATTGTAAACCTACCGGTCTGTATTCATTTTTTTTATAAAGGAAAACATTTTGATGCATCAGATAACACAAGAAACATCAAGGAAACACAAATGCACAATAAGTAGATCTGAAAACAGCGAAATCTTCAAAAGAAAGAAAACTCGTAAACTATTATAATCTTATACAAAATTTTGAAGAATAGAATATTTATCATGCAACAAAAACAAAAAATTTCATCGAAAATAGACATTAGTCTTCCACACAACAAAACCACAACATCAACAACTACAACAAAGAATTCACAAAGTTATAATGCAACAAGAAAAAGATTGAGGTGAGGTCCAATGCAACAATATAAAAGCAGTGAGTCCAAATGCATCATACAATCAAATACTAGTTAGGAGCTCAACTACCTACACTGCGGATGGTGATGCTAAACTTGACCTCTCTTTGTCTTTGCAGCACCATCGACACTTCGCGAATCCCGCACAGGCAAGGTTTAGGAGTCGAGATGGTGCTACCATTTAGTTAAGATTATTTAAATATATTCATTTTGCGCGTTGACATAGGGTTGAGTGCTCCAAAGGACGTATAACACTTGCATTACAAAACATGTATTATGTCGAATGTTGGGGAAGGGTGAGTGGTTAGACGGACCTTTCGATTGAGTGCATTTTTTCGTTTTCCTGTGAAGGTGAAACTGAGAACGTTTTCATGGTCCGTCGATACGATCATTTCGAATTGGATTTTTCTTTGACCGAGCTCAGACTTTTCAAGCCTTGTTCAGTCATTCAGAGATGGTTGGGGTGCCGCTCCTCAATCCATCTCTCTGTAGAACAAGCCACCGTTTAGGTGGGTTCGATAGATATATTTAAACATGACGGCCAACAAAAACTCGTAAACTACGAGAATGTTACCAACAAACCGAGCTAACATGCAACAACAACAAAATCATTCATTGAAAATAGTCATTAGTCTCCCACACAACAAAACAACGTCAGCAACAACAACAAATAACTCGCGAACAAAGTCATCATGCAACAAGAGAAAGACAACAACAACAAAGAACTCGCGAACAAAGTCATCATGCAACAAGAGAAAGGATGAGGTCCAGTTCAACAATCTAAAACCGCGAGTTTCAATGCAACACACTACCAAATACTCGTTAGGAGTTCAACTACTCTCCTTCGGATGGTGAAGGAGGCGACTCAGACCTTCTACGAACATACTTCCGAACGCACGCATGCTTGCCGTTGATGCTAAACTTGATCCTCTTCTGTCCTTGCAGCACAATATCCACCATCGGCGCTTCACGAACCACCAGCCTTGCATACAATGGCTGCTCATTCTTGCCTACCTCTTGCATGTGCAACCCTTCGATTACGTCTCCAAAGTACCTACATTATAAGATACAAGTTCCTTTAAGTTAGGGTGTGTTCTACCAAAGAGTTTCATAATTTAGGATTAATATTTGCACCCAAAAACTTAGATGAGAGTTATTATTATGCACTATTCCACATTACATATCTATAATTCTATAAATGTATTTAACAATTTCGTAGATATTCATGAAAGATTATGTATTTTATACGATGAATATCTTATGTAATTCTTAAAAAATAGTATTTTAAAATTTAAGAACTTTCCATTTCTATATATCCCTTACAAGTGCAATGTTTCTCACATTATTCCTCATTTGTTTTTATTGCTCAATTCAACATCTTACCCATTTTAATTAAAATAATACATAACCCATTTAACCCTTTTTTTTTTTAAAAAAAAACTTGGGTTAATTAATGTATATTGATAAGTATGCATTTAAGACTATATTATTACCTCTCGAGTAAAATGACTAACTAGGCCTTTTACCACTATTACTCTATTAAAAATATTCGTAACATAAACTCATTTAGTAAATATAATCTTATTTAATCCAATTCTTTATATATATATAAAAGATAAAATTAGAGGGATATAAAAAAAAAAATGTTATTTATAATTAAGAAGAAAATAAAAACATTAATAAGAAAAATGTTATCAAACCCATCCTTATCAACCCAATTACGCATCTTACACATAGATTATACCTATCAAATTTCACATTGAACTTGTTCTAGATTGAGCTCATTTACCTAAAAGGAATTCATATAAAATATGTCTTAATAAAATGAATCTATTATTTGGATCTTGTTAAATATATGTAAAAACAGTAAGAAATGAAGTAATTCCGAAACTATTCATGTACTTAGTACAGATACTGCAAATGTTAATCTACGTACCTTGCGAAGAACTCACGAACCTCATTCTTCGAGATCGGATAGCCTTTCGAGAAGGTTATGAATAGGGTTTTGTTGTTGCTTCCTCTTCCTCCTCGAGTTTCCCTCGCTTCTATGGATCGATCCGCTTCTCTCATATTCATGTTCCCGTCGAGATTCACACCGTTCATCTTCAAGTACAACTCGTCGAGCTCACTTTGCAAATCAAAGCCAATCTCATTGTTCTCCTCGTAGAGGAGGCTCGAAGCGACGCTATAGTAAGGGTTAAACTGATCAAACCCACGTCGCAGAACCGGATCGTCCCTAGGCATGTAAGAAGCAGTCACGTGAGGCGCAGTCACGTGAGGAGAAGGCACGTGAGGAGAAGGCACGTGTGGGGTAGGCACGTGTGGAGGAGGCATGTGAGTAAGAGGAGGAGGAGGAGGAGGCATGTGAGAAGCACGTGTGCTCCCCTCAGCCTGCATCCGGCCAACAATGTCTTGAAAAGCTCTATAGCAAACATCTTCAACCATCTTGCCAACGCCATTCAAGACAAGAACTTTGTTCTCATGGAAATACGCGAGTGAGAAGTCGACGCTCCGGCCTTGTAGAAGGGCTTGGAGCACCGGAATATGGTCTTTAACGGTGGGACCAAAAGCCGCGACATGGAGACACAACATAGACTCATCGAATAAGTTTTCGATTGTTGGGTATGGTAAAGTGAGGATAGCATTAACAATGGTGCTTTTTAATGTAGCCTTCTCTAGCCAAAGCCATAGACCCATGACCCGGGTAGCATGACCCGGATCTCGGCCAAGGGTGAAGACGAGGATGGAGAAGAGACGACGATCTATGGCGTGAAAGAGGTTAAACTCATCTTGGGTGATTTGATGGATAGGCATTTTGCTTGATGAAGATGCCATTTGATGTGGTAATTCAATGTTATTAGCATGTGGTTTTATAGTTGGCATATCTTTGAATTGATGAGAGTTACCTAATTCGGTGATTTTGAAACAATGAATGTGATTATGGACTTGGTTTAAAGAGGGTGTCACTTAAGATATTTAAAATTTTGGTTCATTTTCTTAGTTTACATTATATGATTTTGGTCATTTCATGTACTAAAATTCATGATTTTTTACCCACAAGAGATTTTTTACTTATTCAAGTTATTTCCAAAGGATTTTTCTATACATTGGGCATTAATATTTAGTATTTATTACTATGAAGAGCATTAAAAGTATATATTAATTACAATTATAATCTACAATTAATCTCTTCTTGCAAACCCACTAATTATCATACACGTGGACTTATATGTTAGGTTCACACGGTATCATATTGTCGATGGGGAACACAATTTCACACATTAACACTCCCTCAAGTTAAATTATTTTTTAATATCCGTCGGGTCTAATACATGGAGGGTTCGCCGATAAAGGTGAACTTACATGCAAGTCTTTCGGGATTCCATCCTAAAACCAATTGACAATAGACGGAGTAGTCTTCGAACTTATATGTTAGGATCACACGGTATCATATTGTCGACGTGGGACACATTTTCACACGTAAACATAAACAAAGCAATTATGTGTTAATGGCGATGAGTTGGGTTCATACAATGATGTTTTTATGAAGAGATGAAGTTCATCTCATCTCCACATATAGAAGATGCCAATCAATCAAACGTATATGTCATGCATTTTATCCTTTGTTTCTGGTTCAATAGATGCAAATGAATGCGTTGGCATTGATGGTATTGCACTGCGAGTAATGCATGGAGATCATCAACGGTAACCTACTAACTTGGAATTAGGGCCCGTTTGACTTCAAATTTTGTGAACGGAAACATGTTACATCATATTTTGAATTATTGTGGGTTCATTTGCAATTGTCATGTATTGTTTTTATGTATATAAAAGTTGGTTTGTTTACATTTAATGGCTAGTGTGAACATGGGTTTCAAATTATGATCAAATTTGATCCAAACTTTCATAAAAAGGTTACAATTGATGAATAATGATGTAAATTTTGAATGATTTTTCCCTAAACTTTGGGGAATGTGGAAAGTTGTCGACACGATGAACATTACGATTGATAAATAAATGATTCGATGTGAATTTGATATCATAGCTGAGTCTTTTGTAACCAAACGGGCTTTTGACGTAAGTTATTCGAGAATATAAAGAAATTATCTTTTTCGGATTTATTCCATGATACGACAAAATTCCCCACGTTTCTTACCTACAACGGATCAGGGTTACCTGTTACGTTAGGTCATAGGGGAATATTGATGCAAACATAGTGAGGAAGAAAAGGGTTATGTTTCCCGGGTTTATTCCATGATACGACAAAATTCTTCACATTTCTTACCTACCACAAATTAGGATTACGTGTTACGTAGGGGAACACTGATGTAAGCATAGAGGGGAAGAAAAGGGCTATCTTTTGATTATATTCAATGAAGGCCAGATAACTCATATATGGTCGGTGAATCCTTGCTCTAGTTATGTATGCATCAATATACAAATGCAAAGGAGTTTATGCAAGATGTGGTTTGTGTTTCTTGTTACGTGGATGATAATCTCCGGGTAAATAATAAGATCCCGATTTTGTTTTGTAATTAAACGTGTATTTAGTGTAAGCCTAATGAGGAACCGAAATAATTTTCGATAAAATTCCATTCCATGATGGTCATAAAACTCATGCCGAGACTACAAAATCCCGTGTTAACTTCCCACGTACCTTACCTACAATATATTAGAGTTACCTATTACGTATAAGAACATTGATGTCAGCATGCTGAGAAAAAAAGGGTTATCTTTCGATTATATTCCATGATGGTCGAATAACTCATCTAGAGTCAACGAATCCTCACACTAGCTACTTATACATCAATATAAAGATGTAAAGGAGTTCCAATTATAAAAGGTTTTCGATTCCTATTGCATGGATGATACTCTCCGAGAAAATAAAAGATCTGTATTTGTCTTGTAGTTAAATATGTTATTAACGCAAGTCTAATGAGAAACTGGAGGATTATCGATAAAATTGCGTTCCATGATGGTCTTAAAACTCATTTCGAGACACCGAATGATCACCTAATGACTATAATGTAATCATTGCGAAAAATAAAATAATTTCTCTTTCATTTCCATTTTATTTTCATGGTCGGAGCTCTCGTTATGACTTTCCGATTTTATTTCATTATTTTTATACTAATTGAACCCCTAAACCGTAACTTTGATGTATGCTTTCTAATTAAGGTATTGTCGACGATAACAATCTACCTTTAGCTTTAGTTTCGATAAATCATAACTTCCGATAAAAGCCATAAATTCCTTATCACGTCTTGTGTTTAATGGAGTGTTCAATGCAAACATAACAAGAAATAAATGAATACGTTTGTAATTAATTTCAACTCTATGACGGAGAGTTAGGGTGAAAATTAACACACCCTAATGAACTATTTATATTCCGACCAAAAAAACCACCTATTTATATAGTGTTACTAAAATTCAAGGCGAAAAAAATACTCATTATTATGTGTGAGAGACATTTTAAAAAAAATTGTAAATCTCTATTCCGACTACATATTTGACCTCGTTTATATTATAATGCATTCATAAAATACCTATTCCAATTATTTAATTTTGTAACTTTGATATTATTTGATGAGTTGAAGATTTTAAGCACATAAGTACCATTTTATGGCCATATTAGAAAATAAAAGTTCAGAAACTCCTCTACCTTCAAAAGATATTTGTTATTTTATGGTAAATCCAATCTTCCAAAATATTAAAGAAGGGTATTTCCCTCTTTTATTATTAATAAAAAAGTATGTTCAAAGGAAATAATATAAAATAAAATAAAACATTATCTATCAAAAAAGTATTTTTTTTTATAAAATAAAAAACGAGTCTTTCTTTTAACTTTAAAAAATTATATACACCTTTAAAATAATTTACTATTAATAATTATCTATATATCTATAAAATTGCTTGCGGATTGCTGACATGACGCATAATGTCATTTGAAATTCCGTATTTAAGTCCAATAACTATATATTACTAAATTTCCACTCCTCTAAAATTATTTATTTCTGAGCCTATTTTTTTATACTAATAATATCGATTAAAACCATCAAACTTGGTGATTTACAATTTACAATCTTTTACTTTTAAAATTATCTATTTTAAGGGCTCTTATAAAATTATTTACTTTTAAGGTAATATGTTTGTCAGATTATTTTAGGTAGATTGTCCTTCTAAATTATTAGCCACAATAACTATATGGGTAGATAATGTGACTATTTTTAAAAATTTTTTTCTTTTTTGAAATATTTATGTAATTTGATTGATAATGTGAATTTGTTTTACTTATATGTATTAAGAATACCCGTACAGCTTCTCAAAAAAAAAAAGAATACCCGTACAAGACATGGTTATTGCTATCGTGAATTGGACAAACCTAGCGGGATGAAGAAGTTAAGATTTATTCCGTCCCGAATATTTATTAATGGATGAGATTACTATTTTTTATAAAATTATGTCGGGATTGGGAAGGGGCCGAAACAGAGACAAGATTGAGATTTGTTCTCATTCTTAGTCATATGTATTAAAAATATCCGTATACAATACGAGTTTTAAACTAATTTTCCTTGAAATATTAACTTATAGATCATATAATAACATATTCTAAAAGATTTATTGAAAAAAATAACTCTCTTGGTCGTATAGACAAGCAATTAATATTTTGTTTCAAATAATCAAAACGCATGAACATTTTTTTTATTTTATGTTTATTTATTATAATTATTAGCGTTTTCGTCGACCTCCATTTTCTACTTTCTCTCTCACGCACAACACAGATAGCAAGGGAGATAATCTCAATTCTCAACTGAAGAAGCGAAGGGATTCAATTCAATTCGAAAATGGATGATTACACAAGAGAAATGATGGAGCTCAAAACTTTAGTCACGCGAACCCTTGAGAAAAAGGGCGTCCTCGCGAAGATCCGAGTACGCATCTCTATTTTCATCCCTAATTTTATGCTTGCTTTTCATTCCCAAAAATTTCTATAATCTGTTGATTTCTTGCAATGACACTTTCAAAACCTTCGTGAAATGTTCGATCTTGTCCAGATTTGTGTAAAAAATTGAATACTATCTAGATCTATGAGTGAACTGTACTTGAAGGTTAGGGTTCTAATTTCACTTAACCCTTTTATTTGGTTCGTGAACGATGTGGAATGTTGGTTTGATAAAGGTTTCAGCTTCTGATTGCCTTTGCCTAATTGCTTTGTTTGAAAATGTTTAGCGACTATTTTTTTTTTATTTTGGTGATTTTGTCGTTCTCTTTTCAAGAGGAAAATAGTGATTCTCTGAATGGTCACATTACTTGATCAAGCAATTGTATTTTACATGTTTTAACCATTGCTAAAGCTTGCTAATGTGATGTTAATATGTTCGATGATATTGGTAGGCTGAATTGAGAGCTAGTGTGTTTGAGGCAATTGAAGAGGAGGACCGAGTAGTTGAGAAAGACGAAGGCTTACCTCCTGCCTTGTTGGGTAGTTGTAATGACCGTGCGAAACAACTTCATGCTTCTCCATCAGGTCTTTCTCAGGCCTACTCTTAATCTCACACTTCCATTTTCGGTTGCTTGCTGATCTTACCATTTTGTTTGTAGTATAGACTATAGATTCCCAAGGTCTCACTTGACTGCAAGATTTCTGATGTCACCTTGTATTCCTGCAAAACTGGGCAGTTTCAGTTGACTAGCTATTTGAATATATTACACTGTCCACATAATGATATTACATCCTTCATTGGCTTGTTGGAATGTATATATGTGCTATGTTAACATCCTGTTTCCCCTTTCTTTATGCATTATCAGAAATTTAGAGTTTTTTGGAAAATGTAAGCTGCAACAAGAATCACCTTGAAATCACAGAAACGAGACATGCCTTGTCAAGAAATTTGCAAAAGCTTATATGTATTAAAAAGGACAATGCAGATCGGTGCTGGTGATTGGTGGATAATCCTGTGGATCTTCTATTAAATCCTTTTTACATTTATAATCTAAAGCTTCCAACCATGGTAAGAATGAGTCAATGACAAGTGGTCTGTGGAATTAAGGTATCAAACCTAAAATTCGAAATTAGGATCACCGATGAGGGATAAATTATTAACAGCTGTTTATTTGTCATTGCAATTTTTTTTAATAACGAGCACACATGTTTAACGTTTCTGATCCTACTTTCCTGTTTTCTTTTGGATCTTTAATTTTATGAATCTGTTGTTATGAAATGAAAGACAGCCTGAGACTCACACCGTCACACGTCTTCTTATTTTTTGGAGATTTATATTTAACCAATTTGTAACTGCTTGAAATGCAGGAAGGCTTTTGACTGCATTAGTTTGTGAATATATGGATTGGGCACAGCTTAATCACACTCATAAAGTTTATCTTCCAGAGTGTAATTTGGTACTGACTTAATTTCCTCAGTATCTCCAAATTTTCTGAAGTTTTCAGTTTGTACAATTTGCAAGTCTTGTTAGAATTAAGTTCGGTATTTAAACGAGTCTATCTTTACTTGAATCCAGCCAAAAGATTTCTGGAAAGCTGAGCTGAAAGAATTCAGCAGCAAAAATGGACTTGATCTTAGCAGAAATGGTGAAAGTGGCCCACTTCTCTTGGATGTTCTTGAAGGATTTTTGAAGTTTGAGGTACTATAGACCTTTATATTTTAATGACCAGTGAGTGTCTAAGTCATATCACCTCGTAAAGAGCACAAGCTTTATATTACAGACTTTTTGTTGTATGATTTACTGTGAGTTGTGGGATGAATATGAATTATTGTGCAGCCATGGGTTATTCTTATTCATACTTGCGTTTGTTTATGCAATCTCATAACATGAAACACACATTCTTATCTGTTGGACAATCTTAGGATGATATTCCCTGTGGTCAGTGGATAATAAAAGCTGCAGGTAGTGGTGGCTTTTTGTAGAGGTCTGGTATCTGTGGAGATGATGAAGTTATATGCTCTAATACATTATAAGTTTCCGAGTTTGATTAAGTTAGACTCCCTGTTTATTGATAATTGACGTGGCATAGTTCGGCCTTGCAAAATGACTCGTGCAGAGTTTGTCCCAAGCCAGGGGTAGTGGAAGGAGAGGAGCAACTCCAGAGAATGAGTCATTACCCAACTTGGATTCCCAAAACACCAGAAGGCCATCTTCATCAGCTGTTGCCGGGGGCATACCCCCATTAGGAAGGTAAACACCCTTGACTTATTATTTCGCCTCTCCATTGTCCTCTCTCTAAAATTTGGCCGAGGTGCTACTGACTTGTTTCAATTATGTTCGACGCTTATGACAGGGCGTTTCCAGGCTCCCAGACATCTGGTAAAATCAGCTATGTTGCTTGAAGTTCTCTAACTAACAGTCTAACATCCCTAACATTTCATGTTGGCGTAATTTTTTTTTTTCCGTGAAATCCAGACCGAAGGGCAGGATCATCCATGTCTGGTTACAGGAAGGAGGATTACAACTGGGGATATGATAACGAAGAAGAGCTCTCAGATGAACTGACCCGTGCTTCTTCTGCGTTGCAAAACCTGCAGTTGGATAGGAAAGCTAGGAATCTAACTTCATCTTGGCGGTTTGTTCCTCAATCTCCTTAATTTCTCTTTTGAAAACTTACCTAATTCAGAGATTCGAATTGGGGAGATATGAGGGAATTCGTGGCCTAGGATTGCAAAAACTTACCTAAATCAGAGTTTCGAATTGTGATCATAAAGTTTCAATATTCGGAATTTCTCGCAGGCATGCAAGGGATGGAACCTCTGAAGATGAAAGCGGAGTAGACAACATGTAGACTCAAGAACATCTAGTTCACATTGTAAGCTTTGTGTTCTCCATTAACCTGGTGTTCATCATCTGCTCAGTAGTTAATATTGAGGTTCTGATCCTGTGGGTTTGTAGTTTGCCTTGTTTTCCTTTGTTTTTTTATTTTCAAACATGGTTTTGTAATTCAAGTGACTGGAGTATTTTTTTTAATTTAAGCAAGTGAAATTACAATAATTATAGCAATCTATTAGTTGAACCACCAAAAACTTAGTTTACACAGTTGTCTGAAAATACCAGTATACCACAATTACAACCCTAGATGTTTCAAGCATCCATATGTGATACGTTTAGACTTTGGGTGCGTCGACTGTCAATACGTTTCTGTCCTCTTTGAGTTTCTTCTCCTTCTCAGCCCTTGAGTCATCTTTGTCTGATCTCTCATCAAGCCACTCAATGATATCATCGAATACACGGTTTATGTTCTCTGGTAACTCGCCAAATGTGAGAGCATGCCACATTCCCTCATACAACTTGAAGGTTTTGTCTGAGCTTGAGGCTGTTTCATAGAGTAACTTGCTTATTTCTGAGTCAGTTACCTTGTCGGCTCCGCCATGAACCACTAGAAATGGCAATGCCACCTGCATTGAGTTGGCACACAAATTAACATATATGTTGCTGTAGATATCATTTGCAAGAAGATAGATACTCTAGTACATACCTCACGAAGTCGATTCTCGAGTTCTAGTGTAGCGCCATAGAGTTCACTAGCGGTCTTGAGACGAAGTCGCCCCGTGTACCAATACGGGTTAGCTCTAATCTGAACCATGAATTTACAATTGATGATCTCTTATAGAATAATGAGTGATGTTATTCGAAAGCGGAAAACGACACGGCAGAGTCGGGGGCGCATTGCAAATCCGCTGGGACGGAGGCGGAGTCCGCATGCGCGCCAAGTGAGCCATATGTTGGCAACAATCTTGGTCATTGCAGGGAACTAGAGATGATCTCAACAGATTGTTGCTGACATATGGCTCAGTTGGCGCGGGGGCAGACTTCCGCATGTCTTAGCCGGATGTCCGCCCCTATAGTAACCTAGAATAATCTTAGACAAGCTAACATTCGTATGATCAACTTACCTGCACTTTAGCTTCGGGATCGCGAACCGCGGCTTCTACGAGGTCTTGGCCAGGGACTAACTTCCATGTTGGAACAACTTGAGAGAGTTTTGTTAGAATCTTTGCCATAACTGGACTTGGTTTTAAGTTATCTGCAATCTGTACATACATAACAGAAAGCTCAATACGCATTGTTACTTTTTATTAGTGTTTTTGGTCCCAAAGTAATCAAAAATGTTGAAGCGTAACCTTGCACATGGGCGCAATCAAAACGGCGCCGTTCCAGAAGTTGGGCATTTTCATGTGAAGAAGAAGAGCTACAGCTCCTCCCATTGACTCCCCCATTAGATACCTCGCAGACTTTGCGTTCTCCTCTTTTTCTGTTTGTTCAACAATAGCCGTTTTAAATCAACATTCAGAAACAAAACGGTCGCATTTAATACGTATTTTTGAAATTGTATTTTTATTCATTGATTATATATTTATTAATTGTGAGTTGGTTGATTAATTGTTCTCTCTTGATTATATTTTTATTATTTGTGAGTTGGCAACAGACCAAGAGTGTGATCAACTGGTTAGGTAAAATGATCAAAACAAGTTTTTTTTAGATAGTTTAAAATTTTCAAATGTTTATGGTGTGTTTGTTTGAATAAAATAAACTAGTTTAGTGTTTGTACAAACTAATGTATTTGAGGTTTTTTTCTAAGCAACAAACCAATTTGTACAAATTTTAATCTATTTATTATTTTTTATTTAAACCCACACTAGTTTATAAAAATATTCAATCAAACACGATATTTAAAAGAGTTTTATAAAATATAAAAGTTTAAAGTCAATCAAATTGTCTTTAGGGTAAATTTTTTCAAAGATGATCATTAGAGGAAAAATGCAAATGGGTTGAATGTGATAGAATTAAAAAATAAAAAAATAGATTCAAGAGATATATCATTACATTGGACTAAAATAATAGAAAATTAATGAAAAAAACTAGAAGAAAAAAACCCTATTCGGGATTCTTTGAGGAACTAGTGAAAAATCTTTTATAAACCGTCCAAAAATAATAAACCCTTTAGAAACCTAATGATCAATTCATATCCATTAATCCATTATCCAACGTCCCTTTGTCAAACATGTAGTCTATGATTCTCCTCACGTTTCACCACAAACATCATACTCAAATAACCTAATCCGTTGATAATATGCTTACAAAACAAATTCGCTTTCATTCGGTTTTCGAAATTACAACGAACACGGGTTAACCTAGATATGGGTCGCAAACATAAATATACGGTTTTGGTTTTCGGGCGGTTTAGGTTTGGCCTTAAACCTAAACCGTATAAATCCAAACCGGCGGTAAACCGCCGGTTAACCGCCGGTTTTGAGGACCAAGCCTGCGGTTAACCGACGGTTTGATGACCAAACCGGCCAGTTTGGTTCATTTATTTTAAAAAATAACCAAAATCGCCGGTTTTGGGTAAATCGCCGAAGGCCAAACCTAAACCGCAAACCCATGGTTTGGCGAAACCGGCAAACCTAAACTGCCGGTTTGGCCGGTTTGAAAACTGCCGGTTTGGCGGTTTAGCCCAAACCGAACTCATGTCTAGGTTAACCTATCTTTGTTTAGGTCAAAGAAATAGTAATTAGCATAATTAAGCATGTAAGTATTGGAAGATTACCACAAATATTGGTATAATGAGAAGAGTAATCCTGAACAACTTCATCAAGGCTAGGAATGTATCCATGGAGGCCATCGGATCTTCCATGCCCTATACAATCCATACCGTACACTCCATAACCCGCTTCCGCCAACCGGGTTGCAGTACCTACGACCAGAACTCGTCTCATTGACATCCTTAATCGAAATCAAAGAATCTAATTGAAACGAACGAGAAAAACGAGACCGAGATCGACTAACCACTCATGGCGATGCTGCACTCCATAGCGTATCCATGGAGCAGAAAGATCAAGGCTTTCGGGTCAGCGGTTTCGGGTAACCATTTGCAGGTAAACAGCTTCAGGCCCTTTCTATTTGCTATGAACTCCTGCAAAGATACGCGTTTAATTCGTTTAGTTCGTCGTTGAAATAGCAGTTTTGTATGTTCATATTTACCTCTTCGTATTTGATTTTGATCGACGCCATTGAAGCCGCGATGAAGACGATGAATTGAGAGATGATGTTGGCTGTAATTTATGATATCGTCTTCTTATATGCTTAGTGCAGTACGTTGAGTTAGTCGGTTGACCTAGTTGGTTGCGTCGTTATCTTTGGCTACGCAGGCGGTTATAAATTAATAATAAAGTTTTAAATTATTATATTTATAATATATATGAGTCAAATATATTACAATCTAAGATAAATCGTCTTTTAAAAAATTAGTGATTAAAAATAATAATATATATAGATCGATTAAAATAGCACTATAACTATTTTTAATAGATGAATGACGATCATAAATTTTTATATATGTACAACTCTCGTCATTTATTACATTATAATATTTGTGCTAAATTATTTGACATTTAGTTTTTCTCATTGTATTTTACAGAGAGTTTTTTTTAATATTATCCTCAATTGATAGTTTTAAATAAATTTTAAAACAAAACATTTAGAGAATTTTGGTTGGAGACCTATGTTTTAGGTTTTTTTTGGATGGTGTCGTTGAATTTTATAATTTTTTGGATATGCTTTTCTATCTTCATAAGTTAACATTTTTAGGGGTAAAAATATTATTATTTGATATTTATTGTTAGTAATCATTTTAAAGGTATATATAATTTTTTGAAAGAATAACTTAATATTTTTATTCCCTTAAAATGTTAATAGACTATTCATTTATGAATGGTATAAGAGTATAATTCTAAAAAATCTACACATTGGAGACACGATCTAAAAATTGAAAGTTCATGGATATAATCCGAAAAAGTCAAAAATATAAGGAAAATATCCGAAATTTTCAAAATATTTATTCATATATATTTGAAAAGTAACTCTTTTTTTAATACTATAAAATAAGCAATAGGTTGATCATTCTCACAAATTGTCCTAAAGCATCCTTATTAATGAGATCTTCCACTTCCGGAATGGATAAACGATTTGAGAAGAGATCAATCATGTTCCGGCGACGCTAGTTTATCTATGACATGGCTGACTTTCCTAAAAAACACGTGAAAATAAATCAATAATGTTAAAAATATAGAGAAAAATGACCAAAGAGTCAACACATGTGCGGTGTTTATATATCTCGATGAGGCGCACACTCGCAACGGGCACATGCCAAGTTGCCGGTTCGTGTGTGTGGACTCCTAACATCTGACCATATAGCAATCCGGAAATATATATGATATAGATCAATTTCTCATGGTTTTCAAATTCATTTGATAAATTATGATTTGGGATGCAAATAATTAAAAATAACTAAAATTAATATCAAAAGACTATTAAAAAAAAGAGCCCAGTTGTAGTCGGCCACAGCCCACAGCCCATATTTGCATACATTTACTGCCTGCAACGTAAGCCTCTCAAATGTGGCAAAAGTCCTAGTTTCTGACGTTTCAGTTTCATTTTTTAATTTTTTTGTTTAATATTTATTGTTAGCATTTATTATGTTATTTAAAATAAACAAAAAAACCCGTCAATTTTGTGTTTTGAGGGTTACATGATCTCATCAAAACGTTTGAATGGTTATTAAAAGAAATTCAAGTTGTATAAAAACAATAAAAAAAATTCAAGTAGATGATGGTGTTTTACAGCTTTGCAAGCCAATATCTTTGTATTTCTTTCAAGGGCCATATACTTGTTCTTTTTCAAGTGTTGAGACTGAATATGAAGACTTTGCAATTAAATGGGATCTTCTTAATGTTGTATACCTGTAAAATTGTTTTGTGTGTGTATATATATATATGTAATCAGAAGTACTGTTCTTTTGAAGGACTGTGTTGTCAGTGATGCTGCATCTGATATACATTGTTGAATTGGTACTTATCCAACTCAAATTGACAGGGAAATGAGCTACTGTTATGGATTTTATGCAGCTACTGACTAAGTGTTGTTAGACTGAGATCCTGAGTTAAGTAAAACAGTTCTGAAATGAACTCCTCTCGAGTGACAGAAGCTTATGGATCTCTGTGAATCAATGCAAGAATACATTGCATATTCCTGCAACAGAAGGTAATGTGAACATTGCGCAAATGCTGCTTGATGAAGTGCCTTCGTTGGCTAGAAAGACAACAAGAAGGTTGAACACTACTGGATCTAGGACTCTTTATAGGTCCAGACCTGGACCGGACAGGAATGGAGCAATGCATACCGGAATGGACCGAATTATTCGGTCCAGGACCGGATGAACCAAAAAATTTTTGATATTTACAAAATAAAAGGTCCGGACCTGGACCGGACCGTATACTAAACATTTTCGGTCTGCATTGTTTTGTTTTTTTTTTAAAAAAAAAGTCCGGACCGGGCCGATTGTGAACCGAATTGGTTGGGCCGAAGACAGGAACTAATGATTTCGGTCCAGTAAAAACTGAACCGAACCGGATAAATGCTCTGTAACTACATCTGGCTGTGAAAAGGTCATCTATGAGGTTGTCAGATTGATATGAGCCTTTCTGATAAGTTGTTTTCTTGGTTCTCATTCATTATGGGGCCAATTGACTCTTTATAGATTGTTCTATTACATTTTAGGCATTTTCATATTTATGAGTATATGAAAATATACATAAACTATGTTCTTGGTTCTTGCAGACAGTGGAAGTCCTGTTAACTGCTCCTGATGTCAGTATCAATATAGTTGACAGAAAGCATAAAATTCCTCTGGACATTTCTGAATAACAGTCGATCTTTAGAAAACAAAGAAGCCTTCATTCATTATGGGGCCATTACAGCAAAGAAGCTGCACCAGTCAGGGTTTTGCACAATAACCCACTAATATATTACGAGAATTGGTTACCCAATTCGCCATGAAACTACAGTCTACGAACACTACCAAGTCAGGGTTTTGCACTATAACCCACTAATATAATACGAGAATTGGTTACCCAATTCGTCATGAAACTACAGTCTATGAACACTACCAAATCAGGGTTTTGCGCTATAACCCACTAATATAATACGAGAATTGGTTACCAAATTTGCCAAGAAACTACAGTGAACACTACCAAGTCAGGATTTTGCACTATAACCTACTAATATGAAGAAATGACAGAAAGAGATAGGCATTACCTTGCCTCGGGTATATTAAGTAAGAAATGACTCATCCTCAAAAGTTTAATAAAATCTCTGCAAATCTAACCACTAACATGACAGTCAAAAACTTGATAAACACAACCTTGTTGAGCTATGAATTCAAGGTGTAGGTGTAAAATGCCAAATGATTATTTGCAAACGTGTAAAATCCAACCATAAAAGGCCAAATGATTGCTTGAAAACGTGTAAACACCAGATCCCAGTGGCTGCATAGTCTCTTCTCAATTCTTTTAAATTCCCCAATTAGAAATTTGTTGTAATCTTTTCTTAAACAATTAATTTATACTCTTAGTGCTCAACATCAATCAAATTAAGTAATCTATGTCACTTATCTGGCTTACAAGTTCAGTAATTTATGCATTTTTTTGTCACTTAAACTTTCAATTCTCAGTATGATGGAAACCAGTGGGGTTAGCCCAGAAAAAATGGTGGGCTTTGATGAAGAAAAGGAAAAATAAAGCAAAAAAAGGAAGAAGGCAGAAAACCAACAATATAATTTGGTTTTGTTCCCTTATTATCATCATTTTAGTGAAAGTGAAACTTTGCTGATTATTTTAATTGCAACCTGATTGAATAATTGCAATCCAAAGGTCAGGTTTCTTGCTAATTTGGCCGTACAGCTAGCAAGCTGATTTTCTTTCAGAATTTTCTTCAAGTACCATATGAACTTGCCAAAATTGTTAAGATTCATTTTTCTTACACAATGACAGCTATGTAAGAATCTATGATAATCTGACTATCTGTGCAACTTTGGATTTGCTTGCACTTTTATAGATTTTCGGATGTCAATCGATTTTAGGATGGACTTAACACGCATGTGTGAACACACCAGGGTTGTACAAATTTAGACCGGACTAGAAATTAAGCTCCAGTCCGATCTAGGACTGTAAGTGTCAGTTTTTTCCGGTTTGATCCCGGCCGCTTTTATCCTTTTTCACATTTTTCAAATAAAACCGTTTAAAACCGGTTTAGACCGGACCGGATCGTATTGAACACCATGTGATTTGCTTTTACTGTTTTGGTACTAAGCACTGATCATAATCAGTTATTCATGATGATCTTACATTCGTACGTGATCATTGAGATCAAACATGATGTTATAAACTCTTCTTGATTCTGGCTTGACATCATTGTACATCTATAACTTCTATCCTTTAATCTATGCAAAAAAAAAAAAAGCTCTTTAGATTACTCAGAAGCTGCAATCATTGATTTCACTTAAGGTCTTTCTTGATCTCAACTCCTTAGATTGAGACTGCTTACAGTGAGCAATTGCTCCTGCAATTGCATTCTCAATATCCAAATTAGCACTACTGCTTCTCTTGAACAGTTGGGTTTCATTCGAGTTACTCGAAGAGGAAGAAGACGATGAAGAAGACCCAGAAGACGTCAAGGCTTTCAACGCCATTGGACGCGGTTTAAACGCTCCAGAGAATGATCTCCTATGGCAAATCTTATCATCTTTAGCTGTCATGCTTTCTTTTCCAATGCTTTCTTGATTGGTTATCTTGGTTTCATCCTTGTGCGCCTTTACAGGCGCAGACTTGCCAAACAAGTACTTAATGTACGCTCTAGACGCCTTAATCTTTGAGCCTAACACAGAAGTCTGTCTAATGAGTTTCAGCTTCTTGGTCCAACTCAACTTCTTTGAACCATGACATTCACCACCGCCACCACCACCACCACACTCGAGGAAGTACTCTTCCGGGTTGAGCTCCCTACTGACTTGACATGACTCGACAGGAGACACGTTGCAAGATAAGAAAGGCGTTACCGCGACAGGAGTACACGTGGCATTGGTGGTTAAAGGTGTACTATAGAACTCTTTATGATCACATAAAGAGTCAATTGAAGGGTAATGGCTTTGGAGGAGAGGGAGAAGCTTGCCGTTGTAGAAGAGCTCGTCGGCTGGAGATGTTAGCGAAAGATGGTCTCGGCTTAAGGACCCGGATTGTGTGTGGAACTCGAACTCGTTTTGTTGATGGATAGGTGAGCTCTTGAGTAAGTTGTAATAAGAGCTCACCTCCATGTCTATGTAGTCATCTTCTTCTTCTTCCTCTTCTTGTACTTGTTCTTGGTCATAAGAGTTGCATAAGTCCACAGCCATGTATACTCTATTGGGATTGGATTGGATTGGATTGATAGCTTTGATGTGTTATGAGGAGAAATATATAGAGGAGAAGGATGCCAAAGCTAGATAAAGAACAAAGGGAAGGTGTTGAATGCAGTATGAGAATTTTTTGCTTTCAAACTCTTTAAAGCCTATAAATATATATAGACAAAAAATCCTTTGTTATTCTGGTTGGCCACTATTTTGACCCTTTTAATGTGTCTTGATCATCTTGAAACAATGCTCTACAAAAAGAATATTTTATCATAAATCACAATGATTTTTCCATCTAAACTTCTTATTATTTGTATTTAGATTGATATGTATAATATTTATTAATCTAGATGATTTTGTTTTAATTTTATATGCTTTTATCTTTTATAAAACAGAATTATTTTCTAATTTATATGCATTTGATACTAATTAGTATAAGTACATTCATATAAATCACAATACAAACTACACTTATTATTTATGGGTATTATTTATATTATTTATGGGTTGCTTAGTATTTTATTTTCCCAATTTAATATTCTAAAGATGCCTTTTAATCAAAATATTTAAATAAAAATTCAACAATTAAATTAACTATGATATCTTTAGGAGTATGTAGTATGTACATACTTGATCTTGAACTGATAATTATAATCATAATGCTACACTTCAATTTAAAAAGAATTAAAAGACCCAAAAGTTTAGTTTAAAAATCGAACTTAAGAATATAAACAAAGATTTAGGAGCTCAATGAGGAACTAATCAACAAAATAAATTGATTTCTTATTAAATCTTAATGGCTACTGTAATGGATTTATTATAATATGATGATATTCGAGCAAAAGACAAGGGCATCTCAGTGGGAGACTGAGAGAGTCAATAGGCTTTGAGCCCTACCTTTGTATGAAGTAATTAAAAATTAAAATTAATTATTATATTTTTCTTTGGGATTAGTAAGAACATCTTTCTTTTAGGCATTAAAGTTGCATAATTTAAGAGCTTAGAACAAAATTAAATAATAAAACTGAGATTTGTGAGCTAGAAAATAGGTAGGCATGCAGCATTTCATTGACCTTTTGAAATTAAGACAAAACCTAAAACCCTAAATCATGGTACTCCACCAATCCCAACATGTAATTAGCATATAAATACTTCATTAGCCCCCAAAAATGCCAAACCTTAATCCAATTATGAGTGACTAATAAGATTTAAAAATGGAACCCTACCAAACTCGTGATTAGGCTTAGCTTGGGAGTGAGGCTACAAACGAATCCGCATGGATGTGGATTCGCGACTTGTGCTCGATTTCCTTCAAATCGTTGTCAAGACTTTATGACTCCGATTAGTTCTTGATTCATTCATTACTTGAGAGGAGTTAGTGTTTTTCGTGTGATTATTTCATGTTATTAAAATTGTTCGAGAAAAAAATTGCCGTCTCTCCTTCTACCAAAAAAATTATAAACTCCTAATTAGTTTGTATAGCTTCAATTTTATAGGGTTATCATTGAGTTTGCTTATCTATTTTGTAATAAGATTTATTTTAGGTTTAATGATATTTCTTATGATCACAATGTTGCTTTAAAATCATATTTTTACGCTCAATCTCATATCGATATCAATGATATTGATATGAGATTGATATCTGATATCTGTGTTTGGCAATATGGTGAAGTATATCAGATATCAACAAACTTGGTATCCAAGTTGTAAACAATGTCCTCCACATCCTCATATATTCAATAGAGAAGATGTTTGTAAAAAAAATAAAAACCGAACCTTGAAAAAAATCAGCAGAGAAAGGTAAAAGGCAAGTGAAGGATGCGGAGGTACAACTCACAGTCACAGAGAAACAAAAGAGGTCGGAAATGACGATGAGATTGTGAAGAGAAAGAGGGTAGAGATGACGGGGAACTTGTTCAGAAAAAGAGAGAGCACTAACGATAATAAGGAGAGGAATTGATATCGGTGAATTTGTAGGATATCAGAATCCATAAATAAGTAAAGTATGTAGATATGAGTATATCACTTTGATATTGATATATTCAATTACTTAAACACGGATATCAGATTCGTGATATCTAATCCATATTCATATCTGATACCAGGATATGGGAAATGAACATGCCCTTATACTCTTTAATCCCTATTAGGCTATTATTAGCTAGTATTAATCAATTGTTTGGGATTTGGATTTCCCATTTTTAAGGCCTTTCATCATTTACCTTGTTTTACTAAGGATTTTGATAAAAAGAACAAATAATACTTTTTCTTACTAAGTATTTTGATGATTACAGCCCTATATATCTCAAGTTTTTATAAAACAATAAAGTAATTAAATCATAAATTATACAAAAGATTTTAAGCATAACGTACCCGACATGCTATGGTGGATATTGGTGGGAAGTAATAAAGAAGATGCAATACGAAAAAAGACTCAATCAACACCTTATTAACCCAATCTATCTCTCTTTCTTTTTAACTATCAAAACATATAAAAACATTATGAAATAAAGTGATTTCCAATATAAAAAAACCTATTATCCATTAAATATTTTGAACTCAAAACATACGTGCACATAATTATTAAAAAATCAACTTACTATAACATAAATATTTGAGAAAATTACCTAAACAATATCTCATCTTTTAGGCTGACTAAACTTTAGTACCTCGTCGTTTAAACTATCAGAACGGTACCTCACCTATGGAGTCCGACCAAAGATTAGTATTTGGATTACTATTCACACGTTAAGTTAACGGATCGGTGATAAATATCGGGGGCAAAATTGTCCACCTACTTTAGGCAAAATTGTCCACCTACCTTAGATATATAACACCGATCTGTTTACTTAACGTGTGAACATTAATCGTAGTACTAATCTAGGGTCGGGCTCAATAGATGAGATACCGTTCTGATATTTTAAACGAGAGGGTACTAAAGTTTAGTCAGCGTAAAAGATGGGGTACTGTTTAGACAATTTTCTCTTTATTTTAAACTCAATAGTGTTATATTTTTGTATATTTAGATTTTGAGAGTCAATGCTTATAAGTTTTAGTTTATAACTATAAAGAAACATGCATCTAAGAAACTATTTCTCTTTCATTTTAACTATCAAAACATATTAAAACCTTATCAAATAAAGGTGATTTCAAATATAAAACAACTCATTATCCATTAAAATTTTAAATTTAAAATAATAAACCTAATCAAATCTAATTCCGAAAGTTTTGTTCTTTGTATAATTAGATTTTTAGAGTCAATGCTAACAAATATTCGTAATTTATAACTAAAAAGAAACATGCATCTAAGAAATTCTTTTCCAAAATGAAAATTCCAAAAGTTTGTTCCTTGTGTCTCTGCCATGTTTTGGAAGCCTTCACAACAAACCAAAAGATAAACCAAACTCAAGCTCTTGGTTGGATGATCAATCATCATCAAGATTATGTGTCTTTTTTTGTTCTTGATGATAACTTGTTCTAAAGTAACGTTCTTTAGGTGTGTCGGACACATCGGATCGTCGAGTTGCTTTCTCGCGACATAAGATGGTAAACCTCTACATGTTACTTGCATGTGCAAGGTGAGAATTTTTTCGTTGGATTATGTATCGAGCAACTTTCTAAACGAAAAGGCGAAAATGATACACGTGGCGTACTGGCGTGCCTCGTTCGATTAGAGACTATAGAAGATAAGCTAAGAGTGAGGCTTACAATACAACCTTATAAGTTATAATTAAGCAAAGTTTTGGTTGCATGAAGCAAGAACAAAATTAAGAATATGACACATTTAGTGATATGCTTTCTAAAGTAAAATGGCATAAGACAATGCTCCTTATATTCTGAGTTTTGTCCCTTTTGCTTTTCTTTGCTTTAGAAAGTACACCAAAACCCTAAAAAGCATGCAAAGATTGTTAGTGATTAAATTAGGGTTAAAATGTCAAAAATAGCATGACCCCAAAAATCCCACAATACCAGGAAGCTTTTTTCATTCTTTTACTATTTGCTATTGAAAATGACAGAAAGAGTTTATCATTATAAATGGCATAAGGCCATAAGGGTTTGAATCCCAAATCATTTAGATTATTAGGATTGTAAATTCGACTGTTTTTAGGTTATGATAAGCACATCGTTAACTATAAAAACATATATGTTACATTGTAACATTAGAATTGCCCCGCATCCTCCCCGTAGTCACAAATATTTTTATAATTAATGAAAGCTTACCGACATTATGTGATGGACTCAAGCCTAACACACACGAACACTTGAATGCGCAACGAAACTTAGGTTTTATTGCGCAAGGCCTTGCATGTAAGATCTCTGGATCCAAGCTGATTGAGCTTGTCAGAATTAAAGCATCAATTGTTTGGACTAGAATTGTCCCGTCTGATTTGACAAGTCGACCTTAAGACATTTCGTCAAGACTCAACTGAGTCCAACGGTGCACTTAAGAGGATGCATGGCAATAAAATTAATCCACGTCCACAATAATCGAATATATAGCTACCTTAGTACATAAGTTCAATAAGCTACTCATTGTATTGCCGAATCATTTTAGGATGGAGTCTTACTGGACTAAACCCTAAAGCTCGCTCAAATGTACGATGACCCCACTGAAATTTCACATTTCAAATCCTAAATCATGATAAGTAGCTCGTTATGGTCTATAAAAACATATATTACATATAAAAACTATGAAAGGTCCCCAATCTGAAAAACATGCATAGGAGGGATTGAGACCCTTTGTTTTATTAGGTGTTGTATATGATATTCCACAAATTCAACGAAGTTATACATTTCAAATTTAACAAGGCCTTTAGGGCTCGCGAGGGTAGAAGACATGCACAAGTATGAATACTTGGTTTTGTTGTAAGGCCTTGGTTTAATAGGCCTAATCGTGGGCCGGCCCATACTGAAGTTTCAAGTCTCATTTCTTCGTTATACAGACGTTTGAGTAGCTATTCAGTTACTGTAACATCTTCAACAGATACAAAACCCCAGATCAGATGTTAGTGAAGTAGAAAGAAATCCATTAGCATTAAATTAATGCAATTATATACCCCAAATACGGAGAGAGATTATGAACATCAACAAAGTATTCAGAAATTAAAATCACGATTCGTGTGTAGTAAGTAAAGTAAACAGAAAATGTTGTCAAACTCCCAAATGCAAACAAACAAGCCTTTACCTCCTCTTATTCTTACTCCCTATCAACAAAGCCAAATAAAACAGAATCCTAAAGAAGAAACCCCATGCAACCGTGATCAATAGACAGCTCCACTTACTCAGATCCGTAACGCCCTGCTGCGCGAGTATGGCCGTTCCCGTCATCACGCATGTCTCCGGCCTGATACTAACTCCGAGCGTCTTGCTCATAGATTGTAGAAGCCTTGCTTTCATGACAATCGGAACTGAACCCAATGGTGTGTTGTCGAACATCTGTACGCCTCGCACGAAACATTTGGTTGGATCCTGGAACTCGTTCATTAACACGCCTTCGTATGGGTACTTCACGAGGGAGATGTAGTGGAACCATAGCCAGTAGCTTGGGATTCGGTCTCGAGTTATGAAGAAGCCGCTGAAGAGAAGGAAGTAGGCGAGGATCGCGACTACGACTGTGTAGCCTATCATCACGTGCGGGACTATTCCGGAGAGGAATGAGACGAACGAGTTTCCGGCCCAGAATGAGGCTAGGATTATGCCGAAGTAGAAGAAGAAGCCGGTCATGCCACCGTCGAGCCCCACCGCGAAGAATGTGGCCGCGGCGAAGGATAAGGAGAGGATGATTAGTCCTGGTATGGAGGTCAACGCATGCGAGAGCACGTAAGACGACCTGCATATATATATAAAGAATTGGGTTAAATATACTTTTTGTTTTGCTGACCCTTCTAATTTTACGCTATGTTAAGCCGACTCTTACCTGCGGTAGGCGTTGTAGGCGGTTTCTCTCATGAAGATGAAGCGTTCTTGGAGGAAGACGGGGAGGGCGTCGGCGCAAGTATAGAAGGTTGTGGACATGGCGAAGGCGAAAAACCCGAGTCTTTCTTGGACACCTTTCGGCGAATTATCAAGCTGCCAGAACATGGTGGCGAGAATGAACCCTGTCACTAGCACAGCCCCGAGCCGGATACCGAAAAGCTCCGGCATCCGACGAGAATTCATGACTGATCGTTTTGACAACACTGTGATCTCGTTCCAGATAGGGTTGGCGAAGCTTGGGACCATAACGTCGGCGCCAGCTCCTCCTGCAGCTCCCGACACCAGCTTACCTCTGGAAATGCTAGCGCTAATTGCCTCTTGGAGAGACAAACCCAGCTCTTGGGGTGAGTTACGAACGCTGGCTTGCTTCTTGCTCTTCCATTGTCGGTGGAAATCGACCAGCGATTTTGTGCCGGTTGGAGAGCCCTCGAGTTCTCTGATGATATCAAGGGCAAACTCAGTTCGGTTCTCGTGTTCCGGTATCGGTTTGCCGAAGTCGGAGAAGTATCCGGGGAGAGCAGAGGGGGC
This sequence comes from Fagopyrum esculentum, assembly GCA_033239045.1. Lineage (NCBI taxonomy): Eukaryota > Viridiplantae > Streptophyta > Magnoliopsida > Caryophyllales > Polygonaceae > Fagopyrum > Fagopyrum esculentum. Next base: position 1,038,394 of record BSUD01000007.1, on the reverse strand, counting down.
CCCGCTGAAAACAGTTTGTCCACGTGACAAGAAGATTAAACGATCCAACAACCCTAAGATACGGTAGCTTGGTTGATGAACAGACATGACAACGATCGAACCGCTTTGAGCAATTCTTTGGAGAACCTTGATCACCATGTACGCCGACGTCGAGTCAAGACCGGACGTTGGTTCATCAAGAAAGAGCACAATCGGATCATGAATAATATCAATTCCGATCGAAACTCGCCGACGTTCTCCACCGGAGACTCCACGGTGACCCTCATCTCCGATCACCGTTTTCGCAGCGTTTCTCAGTCCGAGCTGATCAATCAACTGCTGAACTCGAGCTTTCTTCTTCGATTTAGAGAGGGTTCGAGGAAGCCGAAACTCAGCAGCGAAATTTAAAGTTTCTTCAACTGTAAGCATAGGATAAAGAAGATCATCTTGCATCACATAAGCTGAGATTACTTTCAGAAGCTTTGATTCCAACGGCTCTCCATTGAGAGTAATCGATCCTTTCAACGCGCCTTTCGCAATCCGATTCGCCAGCGCATCGATCAGCGTCGATTTGCCGGAGCCACTAGCTCCAAGAACCGCCATGATCTCTCCATCACGAGCTTCACCAGAGATGTCGTTGAGCAAGGTTTTCGTCCGGGAAAAGAACTGATCAGAATCTCTCCGGAAACATGACGGGATGATGCTTCCGACGTCGAATTTTGGCTGGATTTTGACATTGTAAGTCAAATTCGAGAATGAAAGCACAAAGGGGATTGACCGAGGAACTCCTTCATCATCAATTCTAACAGTGGCATGACGGTGAACTGGAGTTTCATCTCCGGTGACCGTCTTTCTAACGTCACCCACTTGTTTTAGTAGCCTTCCAAGTGTTATAGAATGATGACTGGATGAAGGAGGTTCGCCGGGGATTGAATCCATCGGCGATGAGAAGGACAAAAACCTCGTGGGAGAGTCAGTTGGAGAATCGCCGTCTACCACGCGGGACATGTACTTTTCCGTTGAGCCTTTTAGGTTTTGATGGAGAAATTTAAGGGCGTGTTTGGTTTGTGTTTTGTTTTTTCAGTTTTAACAATTGCAAAAGCCCATAACCGCTTTAGATTTTGTGGGGTAAACAAATTGGGAAGTGAAGAACAAATGAAGCAAATTTGGGGCTAAGAAATTGAACACAAAGTGGGTGTGTATATATGTTAATGGCAATGGGATATGAAGTGTGACTTGTATTTTTTATGTATTTTTTTTGTATAGAGAGGTGGGAGGGTGAGGAAGAGGTGACCTAAAACTTCCTAAATTAGTGTAATTTACAAGTTTTGGGTTTCTTGGTGGGCAGGATTAAGAACACACAGAAATACACATCTTATACTTTGTAGTAATCTTCTTAGTTGCTGATGTCATGAGGACACGTGGCGTAATGGGTGTTGAACTTGGGGTTTTTTAGGGTTTTATAATCTTTGTACGTTAGTTAGTTTCTTCTAGGTTGGTTGATTGAATAACTGGCGTTTGCTTGGATGATCACTTCATTTGGAGTTAGGTGTGGATGTTTATCTACTTCAAACTATTTTTGCCTTGGTCCAAATTTTGGACAAAGGATATGCCAAAGGCTCTAGCTCCTTAGACATGTTGAAATGTCAAATTTAGCGTAAATTGATCAATTTTATTGGTATAGATACCAGGAGCCAAACTCGGATAACCGTTATCCATGAATTCGTGGACAACAACCATTAGGAAGACAATTTCACCTCCATGCGATGTATATTGTATCACCTTATATGAATATGAGGTGAAAACACACCCAAAAAAAGGGTGATTGTCGGATGATGGGAAGGTCTTACTCACCACCGACCCAATACACCCAAAATATCTTAAAATCACAAAAATATTCATAGCTCTTAATCATCCGTAAATTGATCCCGAACCACCCATTCACCCGACGAAAGTCATTTCCGATTTTTAAATCGACCCGAAACAGGTGACGGATCGATATACCCGATAAAATTAACGGGCATGTGATAGAAGCCTAATGTCATCTCGACTAATAGTATTATAACAACAATATTTTAGTCTGATTTGGGTTCCGATCCGGTTTATTTGTTACCCGAATGTGTTTTTATATAAATATAAGTTGTGTTATTGTTATTGAAACTCAAAAGGGAAACTTACAATACCTAAAATTTCAATATTGACCAATTGTCTCGAGGTTTTTTGCTAAAAGCCATATTTGCGTAAGAATAAGAACTAGGTAGTTCGTGAAAGCGTGTTAGGTGGAGTTTCCATCAAATTGGGGAAAGACAATTGGTCAAGCAAATTGTGCAACTTATTTCACATAACCATTATAGTAAATTGTAAAATTATAATATAATTGAAGAAGAAAAAAAAAGTCAAAGTAAAAGGATCTTTACCTTTATGCAATATGCATGGCCTTGCATTCTATTTCAGGAGTATATAAAACTGCAATTGGACTTTGGAATCCATAAGCCTAAATATTAGCTTGTCAAATTCTTAAAAAAAAAATTTTTAAATATAGATTGTTGGATCATTGTGTTGTAAAAATGTGTAAAAATACCCAAAACTACTCTTGAAAAAGAACACTTTTGTATCTATATAGAGATTAAAACAACATCGGAGCTCCGGCCAACTCGTTGAGCTGAATGGCTGAAATCAGCAGCATTGGATACAATTCATCATACTCCAAAGGGCATTACTGACAAGGCGATGAATTTCGTAAACGCACGACGGTTACGGAATCTGTGACCGACAAGGCCACGGGTTACCGTGGGAAAAAAAAAACTGACATTTGTCACGGTTCGTAACCGTGACAGTGTCACTGTTCGTAACCGTGACAGTGTCACATTTTTTTAATTTTTTTGGGTTAGAATTCACAAAGAAAATTATCACGGATCCGGAATCTGGAATCATAACGGTTACGAGTTCCGTGATCATGATGATTTTCTTCATTTTTTTTAGAATTCACAAAGAATCGACAAAACCGTAACCGTGAAAAATATGTAACGGATTCGAAACCGTAATCGACGGTTACGGGTTCCGTAACTGCCGTGCGTTTGTGAATTTCATCGCCGTGTGTTTACGACTCCCGTACTCCAAAACCCAACACCCCCGATATAAAAATTTTCCAAAATTATATATATATATATATTATGTGTCGAGCTTACCTGACATTATTTTATAGTTGAGGAATGCAAAAAACTATGAACTATAGAGTTTAACCATTGAGTTGGTCCCTTGTTTTTCATGTTATGGTTTAGCTCAAAAGTTCAGTCAAATGAATTGAATGCTAGATGAAGCAGAGCAAGGATCAGATCATTTCAATGTCTGTATTCAATCAATGTTCAACTAAACTCAAGTTCAGATACATAAACGTACAAGTCATTTACAAGTATATTGAATCACAATAGCAAAACCAATATAATGAACAACATAGAATGAAAGAAATCAAAGAATGCAATTGCTATATGCTTTTTTATGTGTGACAAATCAAACTCTTTCCTCTCGAGGATTCGTCTACCCACTCGAAAAGCTCGTAAATTTGAATCCCTAGCAGGAATTCCTGCAAACAAACTATAAGAAACTACATCTCACACCAAAGAATCATTTCATGTTCTCAACACTTTGAAATGAATCTGTATACACAAAAGAAAACAGAATAGACAATTCGAAAACGACACAAACCTATGCCTTCTCGTTGCTTTCGGGTTTTGCCATCTCTGAGAAGACTGCTCTCATTGAAACATCAGCAAGATCCTCCATGCTTCCTAGGCTTGAATATGCACTTGAAATGGTTCTTTGAGGTTGAGGTACATCATGAACCTGTATAACAACTTCATCGTTCTCGACTGACAAACTTTCTCCGCCTAGTTGAAGCTGAAGTACATACTCCAAGTTCCATAGAACCTCGCCCATGGAAGGCCGATCCAAGCCACATTGCATCAAGCACTTCTCAGCTGTCTCTCCGAATTTCTTTAAACATTCCGGGTTTATCTGGCCTTCAAGAAACGGATCAACAAGTTTATCCAGCTCGCCTTTCTTTTGATACTTCATCGCGAATTCAGCTAAGTTCACCTCCTCCCTAGGCCGAGAAGGATCAATCACTGGCCTACCGCATATAACCTCGAACAGAACGACACCAAACGAATACACATCTGATTTCTCAGTAAGCTGTTGTCTCAGCAAGTACTCAGGATCAAGATATCCGAAACTTCCTTTGACTGCCGTGCTGACATGGGTTTTGTCGAGCTCAGGACCGGTCTTTGATAGCCCGAAATCAGCAACCTTGGCCATGAAATTGGAATCCAATAGTATGTTTGCAGACTTAACGTCGCGGTGAATGATTGACTTTGCATAAGCAGTGTGAAGATAATGAAGCCCTCTAGCTGATCCTATGCAGATCTCAAGCCTTTGCTTCCAGCTTAGCTTCGGATGATCTGAACCGTACAGGTGACTCTTGAGGGTTCCGTTTTCCATGTACTCATACACGATTATCAACTCGTTTTGCTCGTCACAGTATCCTATGAGAGACACTAAATGGCGATGACGGAATTGGGATAGCATTTCAAGCTCAGTTCGGAATTCGTTAAGACCCTGCTGAGAGTCCGGAGACCCTCTCTTGATAGCTATAACTGTTTCGTCTTTCAATACTCCTTTGTAAACCTTTCCGAAGCCACCAACACCAATGATCAGATTGTCACTGAAGTTACTCGTAGCCTCACGAATAACAGCAAGAGGGAACCGGTACCCAACCTTTGGAACAATGGATGAATTCCCTCCACTCGAATTAGCATTTGCCAACCTCCTCCTTCTGAACACAATGAAAACAATCACAGCCAAAATAACCACAAGAAGCAAAACTCCACCAGCCACAGCTGCTATGAGACCAATTTTAGCCTTGGAAGAACTCGAGTTCATTGCATTAGAAGCAACAAGGCTGCTTTCGGAATTGTTCAGCTTCATGATCTCTAACCCGTTGAGGATTGCATTTGGATAAACGTTATCAATATCCGAGGGACCAATGCTGACATTAAGCAATGTACTACTGCCTGCTTCCATCACAACATCCAAGAAATACGGTGTACCCAAAACACCGGATGTTAGGTTGCTAAGATCAAGATGCTTAACAACCGACCACGAGTTGATGAACACATTGAAGAACATCTGGTTCAATGAGGTACTAACTATATCACAAAAGTGAAACCGGACTAGATAATAAAACTCCGGGTCAACAGTGAAAGACCATGTCATGTTGGCTCGAGTATTAGGATCAGATTCCGAGTTCAGTCTGCTTGCTGTTCCATAAACTAAACGAGGTGCAGTCTCGGCTGTGGCCTTGCTCTTGGTGTAGTTAACAGCATCAACATTCGACACAAACTTAACAAGGTTATTATGCTTCAAAAAGGACTCATCCCCAACCCAACTCCTAGACAGCGTGTCGTTTAGTGGGTCAACCGATACATTGCCCATGTTTACTCTGAAAACAGTTTCCAGAGCTTGATCCACCATACCCAATACTGATTTATGAGACCCAATTGAGCCTACACTACTCGGAATGAGCTCATCGGGAACAGATACAATTTCCAACGCATTCAAGTACGCAAATGAATTGGAAGATGGAGTGAAGGTAAGAACCATTTTATCTGAACTAATGTTAAGGGAATACTCCTTAACCAAAGGGTTGCCATTGCTACTCATTAGCTGAGAGCTGCTAAGAAGAGATATGTTTTGAATAGATACAGAAAACTTCGCCTCACTTAGATTGTAGTTTTCATTAACAAATGGGTAGAAATAGAGACGAATCCAATGGCGGCCGGGTTTGGACACTGAGAAAGTATAATGTGAAGACCCAGAAAAGATCCTAGCTGTTGTATAAAGATCTAACCCATAGATAGTAGTGGATGGTATGGATTTTGAACTAGTATTGACAAAAATTTCATGTGATGTGGAAAGAATGCTAGAGCTCAAGGTGGAATCAGCAATGAACACTCTACCTCCAATTGAAGTATTGCGCAGAGAGCCACAATCAATAAGATAGTTATCAGCAGGATTAAATTGCAACGAAACGCATAAAAAAGAAGATATTAAGCATACCCGTAAGAGGAATTTAAGATCAAATGCAGCCATGGCGGATAAACTGCTAATTTGAAGAATAAGCTTCAACAGAAAGAAGGGCAATTGGTCAACATGAACCCAGGTGATAAAACCCTAGGAACCAAATCTCTCCAAATCAATGGATTTTGTGGCGCAAAAATACAAATTCAAACCTAAAGGAGTCGATATTTTCAAAATGGAGTTAGTGGGCGATTTGAATGCAGGAGAAAGAGGAAGAGAGCGGGTTTGATTGAGAGTCAAAGATTAGAACTTTAGGAGTGGCAAGGTGATCAAATTGTGAAGACAGCTGTGTGAAAACTGAAATGAGTATGACGCTCTCGCTAGCCTTTCCTACAAATACATGTAATATGAGTTTGTGAAGCCAGGCAACGGACAGGGTGTTTAGGCTTTTGGAAGTATCCGGATTACCAAACGCCATTATTGATTGTTGAAGGTGCCAGGAAATTTCTGGAAAGGGGTTACTGCCTCTTTTTTTATTTCTCTTTTGGAAATTTCTAATTTGGTATTTTAAATTTGATAGTAGATAAGTATGATTTTGTTTTGATTTGAAGATGAAAATTAATATGATTACCAAAAATAATTAGGGGTGGACACGAGACCGGATCGAGGTCATCTTACGTCGCGTACCGGCTATTATAGATGAGATGGAATCGGGTTGATATCTCATATATTGGTTAAAGTTGTAAGTTGTAATGAGAATTATAACATTTGTGTTGAGCAAAAATATTGAGAAATAACATAACTCAAAAACAAGAATGACAACACACACATATTTATAACTGTTCAACTAAAACTGATTACATCTACTTTTTAGAGAGATTTTATTGAGGTGTTTCATAATACAGATAATAGATCATTTGAAGCAAAAGGAAATTACAATATATAGAGTAACGAAACACCAGGTTATACTTGACATCAAGTATAAGACTGAGTCAAACAGGAAAAAGTCAAAAAGACGACAAGTACAATTCAAGGCATAACAACATATCTCCATCTTAGACTTGAATCCTCATATACATACCGGATGCATTAGTCAATGCCCGTACTAGTTCCACTCTCTTTATCTAGATGCGCCCCTTTGACACTTAACAACTTATGACATTTAGCAAGTCCAAACAATGTTGATGAACATATTAGCATGATTATCAACAATACATACTTTCTTCACCCTTATCCTCTTCTCACCGCTGAAATGATATTTGGCGTCAATATGCTTAGTCATCTCATGATGAACCTGATCATTGGTCAAACATATTGCACTCAAATTGTCACAATATATAATAGCTTGATCATGATGTATATCTAGATCACTAACCGATCCTTTTAACCAGATTCCCTCTATTGCTTATTTTGCCAATGTCATGAACTCGACCTTTGTGGTAGACAAAGTAACAGTGTGTTGTAAGGTTGTCTTTCAACTCTCAACAGAACCCCCAAGAGTAAAAATATAACCGGTCGTAGATCTTCTAGTATCAAATTCTCTAACATAATCAGAATTAGAGTATCTTGTGACCAAACATTGTGTATCGTTCCAAAAAACGAGCCCAATGTCAAATATACCTTCTAAGGTACCGAAATATCTTATTTACAGCTTGTCATTGTTCTTTTCCCGGTTGCCCCATGAACCTACTCGCAAAACTAACAACTTGTGCCGGATCTGGTCATGTGCAAACCATAACATACATCAAATTTCCTACTGCACTAGCATAAAAGACTCGCGTCATATACTCATATTCATCCGACTGAGGTGAAAATAGAGTGGTAAGATGGATGTTAATAACACTAGGTGTATCAATATATTTGGTTGATGACATTCCGAATCTTGACAACACTTTTCCAATGTAATCTTTTTGTGATAAGAAAAGCTTCTTATGACCCCTATTTCTAAGAATCTCCATTCCTAGAATTTTCAGAGATACTTCTAGATCCATTATCTCAAATTCCACACTTAAGAGGCCTTTCATATTTTGAATGTCATACTTCTTATTTGCAGTTATTAGCATATCATCTACATACATGACCAAATAGATGAGATAATCATCCTTCAACTTGTTAGAAGAATTGTGTTCAGTGATCTAAGTGCTCACGAATTGTGTATCTTCTACATTCGCAGGCTAAACATGCGTTACTTTAGAAGCAACTTGTTGGTGGAAACTTCGTCATGTAGAAGCTCTCCAACTTCAACCACAATTTGGTTGCGGTATCACGATCTGAAACATCGCATAAGACATCATCTGCGAGACACAACATGATGGTCGAATACGCCTTATCCTCCTGAGTGGCATGGCCATCTCAATTGCATCGCCCTTTTTCTTATAGGATTCCTTCCTTGGCAACGGACCCTATAAGTCATGTTGTTTCAGCAACACTCGCATCTTGATTTGCCACGTACTGAAATTATTTATCCATTTGAACTTGTTGATCTTTGTATTAAAAGAAGACATCTTTCTCTCATATTACAGAAAACCAAACAACTCAAAACTCTATACCAGTTTGTGTGCGGAATCACTCTAGAAACACCGGAATTTAACAAACACTAAAAACATTAATAATACCATAATATGAATGCAAATAAAAACAACATATTATCCAATACATATATCAAATCATATAATAATTGGAAAAGAATTACGTAAGATTCTTTCTCGACTTCATATCGGTGCAGTGATGTTGATAAAATTGTTTTATAGTGCTAGGAAAGTCCTCATCGATCAATGTACACTGAACAAAGGCTCAAGTACAGAGCTACAAAATCATTAAGTAAAATAAAATTGATGAAAACGCGGTTTATGAAGGTAGGGCAATCAGCCAGACAACATTATTTGGTTTAGGAGATTTTGTATTTTGCTTTTGGCTTTATTTAGAAAAGGATTAGGCGGTGAGCTGGTGTAGCCGTTGGATGGTAGTCCGGCAGCAAGGCGGTGGGCGTCGCAGTCGGCGGTGGGGACACACTGCCAGACGCAGCGACTTTCAAGTGGGCTGTTGGTGGCATGCTCGACTCCTTCACGTGCACACGAACATCTATCGTTAATATTAAAATCCTATGTTTTGTTTAAATAATACAACGTTAATGTATATCAATTTTTTTAAGGTGATTTTAATAAATGATTGTTATCTTGGATGAAAATAAGATATATTTGATGTTGGGATAAAAGTGTTGGGTTTTGGTTATAAAGTGATAACGAGTATAGTATATTAGATAAATAAAATAGGAATGATGTATGAACTAGATTATTCGGCTTGAAATATCTCGTATACTATTTAATTGAGTCGAGTAAATAACGTTGTAAAGTTATGTTAAATTTAGGCTATAAACGAGTATATTTTTATCATGTCAAAACTTTTATAGTGAAATTACTTAATCTCAACTCGTTCAAATCTGATATGACGTGAACTTCATCGCAGTCTGAGTGCATATACGCATTGGATCCGAGCCGAGCAAATAAACTCATAAAGTTCTATTTTAAAACCAAGTGATATTAGAAGAAGTAGCTCGTCAACTATATATGTTTGACTCTTTAATCTTTATTACCGATATGAGATTTTTAATCATCCATAAACTCACTATTGAAGAAAATAATTTTCACGTATAAAGTTGAGTACATTCAGAGTCTAGTGTACAATGTTGGTGGACTACTCATCATATTGTCAATTTGTTTTAGGATGAAATCCGTTTATATGTTGGGTTTGAGCTTAACGGGCATATGCGTTCATATACACATGACTCCCGCTGGACTCTCCTATTGCCAACTGATTTTAGGATGGAACCTGAGTCCCGTTCTACGATCCGTTTGCATCGGACTTTGACATACTCGAATCCGAAACATAAGTAGCCCCCGGTTCTTTGTCGCTCTATATCCGGGACGGGTACGCTGGCATATTTAAATTTCACAGATCTCTTCTAAACTATATCTTGTTCTAACACAAACAATATAAAATGGTGCAATGCTAGCGGATCTGTTGACCCATGGAATTCAATATTTGAAGTTTGTCTGATACTGCTATCTGAATGGTACGTGGGTGGATCCGTTGAACCAAGTTAAAGATTGATCAATCGCTAATTATTGCTTAATCAATAAGATTATAAGTAATTGGTCAATAAAGGGAAATTATTTGAAGATACATATCACAATATCTTCCTATTAAATAAATAATGATATTATTCCGTTATATTAGGCTAGTTTATATTTGATTCTATTATTGTTATCTTTGTAATCGCTATATAAAGGGTCATTGCTGCATCAATATATTAGTGGTTCTATTCCCACCATTCGTGTGGTTCTACCTCCACCATTCGTGTGGTCTTCTCCACCAAAATCTATCAGAAATTTATTATCGTCATTTGGTTGTTTTGCATGGCTATATGCATATCTATTATTAATTTCACATATCATGCACATAAATGGTGGAATTGGTGGCTGATCGGTGGGGTTTGGATTCATTAGTTAACCACTAGTCATTAGAAGTTTAAAATAATTAAGGGTTCATTTGATTACCATTATCGTGGAATCGGGATTCGGACGTGTGTTTGTAGAATTATAAGTCGAAGTGAAAATAATTTCATAAAATAACTTATTATATTCTAAAAAATAACTTAATTGACTCCACGAATACCATCAATTTTTAAATATTACTCATTTTAAATTAAAAACCATATTTATATATATATATATATATATATATATATAGATTATCAAATTTTTTTACTTATAGTTTATAAAACAAAGAACCTATTAATTAATTTGAATTATATTTTAGCTATTTTGTAGGGAATTTTTGTTCAAGAATATTAAATAAAATAATAAACAATCGGACATATATGTAGATAAAGATGTCATAACATTGAAAAATGGTCAAAAACAATATAATTGGTTTGATTAGACAAAATAAAATTTATAGAATACGTTATAAACTTATTTATTTAAATTGATGTTGGTTCGTGTGTTTTATTTTTGCATCATTAGCTTATCTTTCTTAAAATGTAGAGTAAAAAACAATTTATACGGACATCATAAACACACACATTGGTTCCATAATTCATATACAAATCAAATAACATGTTTCATTAACATTATTCAAACATACTACCAACCCCCGAGTATTATGAATGCTTCATTCTAATTTTTTCAACCTGATTTCTACCCCATTCCTACTGTCATATAAATCAAACGAATATTAAGTGTTGTTTAGTATTCAAGTATTTTCTTTGAAAATTCAAAACAATCACAACCATTATGATTCTTTAAAGATTTCATCGCACTGATGAAATTATGCAATAAACAAGCAAGCGGCACGGGGAGGAGGAAACACTCTCTTCTAGAGCTTGCTAAACACCAAAACAAACCCTAGCCACCATGCCTTTATGGAACATATTCGTCACAACTATCGGCTTACCAGACACCATTCATGGCCTAACGGCTTACGAATTCTTACCGGAACAACTAATTTCGGCATACCAGTCAGGGGCAGCCCCCCAAACCCCATTTTTTTATTTTTTTAAAAAAAAATCGTTACGAAATGGGTTGTGTCTTCTCTCGTTTATAAAATTGTTTTCTACGATTTATTTTTTTTAAATATCACTATTATTGTGTTATATTTAAATGTTTTTTTTTTATCTTTCACCGAAGTGAACGAAACTTCAAAAGAATTTCCCGTTTTAGACTCGGAGTGAAATAATTCACCAAAATGCACGAGATTTGTTGTTTGGATTAGAAGTGCGGTCGTAGACCACACTCTTATTTGTAAAAAGTGTTGTCGAGGACAACGATTTAATATATGAAATAAAGTTAATAAAAACACAAATAGAGGTGCGGTCCTAAACCGCGGTTATATGTCAATTTTTTTTTTAAATATATAGGCGCGGTTTAAGTGTAATGTTTTTTTAATTTTTTTTTGAATTTTTGTTTATTGTAAGTATATTACATATTGACTTTGTTTTTATCGCTATTTTATTTTCATAAATAATTTAAACGAAAATAAAATCCCCCCTTTTAAAATCATGCGGCCGCCACTGATACCATCCACATCTATTGGTCGAGATATGTCTTTATTTCCTTTTCTATATCCGTCTTCAAATTGTGACCCCCTCTTTACTTCGGGTGGAGAAGTCCTCCTTAGTTGTTCCATGTACTTTGTTGGTGTGTTGCAACTTCCACGTTCATCGTATTTGCATTTGACCAGTGCTCCAAATCAAATCTTTTTGTTCCAAACTTACTCAATTTAAAACCAATCTCTATCTATTTGTTCTACCAACTTTCCAATTGAAAACCCTTACAACTACATAAAAAAAAGATAGAACATTTGTAACTGGTGAAAAGAAAACAAATCAACCACAAATTTTAGCGTAGATACCGAACTCCTCAAAATATGTTTCACCGACAAAGGTAATCTCAAATAACTCAACCTTGACTATGGTATCAGAATCACCATACCACCGCCACTCCACTTCTTCCTCAAGCATCATTCCTCATCTTTTAGTCTGCTTTGAAGGCAATACTTCATTTCTAGTGAAAATATGGTGTCAAAACCTCAATTGTTTACAAGCAATTGAGGAAACCCTTTTTCATTTTGAATAAAAAACAAGCTTTGAGTTTTTATGTGCAAATTTTAGAATAACCTACAATGTGGAAAAATAAAATGAAAATAAAACACGATTTCAAGAAAGGGAACCTCTTCTTCTTCTTCTTCTTCTTCTTCTTCTTCTTCTTCTTCTTCTTCTAATTTACGCATTTTCTATTCGTTTTCCATTTGCTTTAGTGGTTGTGTTTCTCTAGCCCCCAAAGCCTAGGTCTACTACAAGTTAGGATGATAAACTCATCAACTTTTTCGTTCTAATCCAAAAATCATTCTCTTTGTATGCTTGAAGGTTCTGTTGGAACCAAATTCATTTCCTCTCTTTGCCGGCGAATAAACTCGTGTTATTAAAAAAAGAAATGGTTATAATATGTCTTCCTTGAACTTCTCTTATCAAAAAAAAAAGAGAAATTTATAAGGAAATATTAATAAGTCCCTGTGAACGAAATGAATAAAATCTATAGTGTAACCCGTCAAGAGGATATAAGATATCCGATATAAACCACCGATTCCGTCTTCACAACAAAGTGTTCATAACGTATTACAATATTTGGCGTAATTGGTCAATTCCTCTAAATGAACTAAATTCATTACTAAATATATTAACAAATTGATCATTAAAAGAGATCATTTGGTTCACATTATTTGGTTTAATGGTTTGGGTTGATGTTGTGAGCTTCTTTTTGAAAGGGGTTGGACCTGTTCGTGAGAAGGAGTCGTGGACAGGTGATCAAAATATGAAGGCTCGAAAGAAGAGTCAAATATGAGGTTTTCGCCGGTAGTCCGTGAAAGTTATACTCTACACTGCTTTTACATCCATATTCTTGTTGATCTTCCTTACTTTGTTTGCGTGACATTTCTCTTGGTGTTCTTCCTCCGTCGACTTGTTGTGATCGAAGTTTTCTTTAATGTGTTATTTATCTTTCTTTTTTCTTATTATAATTCTCTTAGTTCGTCTCTCAATTAAAGGAAAGTACACAAAGTAAGATAATTATCAAATATATTGGAATTTAAGAAAAAGAACTATCAAATATATTATTTTTGTTGTTGGTATTTTTAATATTTTTATTCATATATAATATTTCATAAATAAAAAGGTAGTATATCCATTCACCCGGCCCATTTTTAACTCGTAATTATCAGTCCTTTGAAGGGTATTTTTGAACTAAAGGAAAAAAATTACGTTTCGATAGTTGCATCCGACATATCTGAGCCGTCCATTATTCTTTCGCCTGTAATATATAACTAAAGAGAGGAGCCGTGGTGGGGTTACCGCGATCGTTCTCTAAGCATTTTTAGGGTTTCGGAAGTCGACACCACTCGGCGCTCCCCAGGCTCAGGTTCGTCCTTCCCCATCTCATTTTGTTTGCCATAGATTAATCCTGTTGAATTATCGACTAGTATCTGGTAATTGTCTATCTTATCGGAATACTGAAAATAATCGTGTCGATCTCAATTGTTTGATGTAGTTTGGCATTTTCGGATTCTCGAAATTGTTGATTGGATACCGATTTGCGAGTTGAAATATCTTCGTGCCTGAAGGTTGAACCTTCTTTGCATCATACAGGGCACTAAATGTTGAACTTTGAGTTGATTTTTTCTTATGTATTTGGTGATTTAATTGTAGCTTTGTTCAGCATCGTGAATTCTTGTATCCAATTTGAAACACGTGAGTTTTTTAATTGTAATTTGTTTGAATTCGACCCTTTTTTCTTTTAAAACTTTTGATGTTGTTGGAAACATTGGCCTTCGGGTGGAGGTTCCCTTTGGAAGACAAAGCCACCCTAAAACGGTCTCAATATTCACACTGGTTTCAGTGTTGTTATTGAGTTTTTCTAGGGATTTCAAGATCAAGATTTTTAAATTTTATGTTTAGTGTGAAACTTTCTCAGTGAACAATTCTCTTTGTACCTTATCTTGGAAAGGAGAAATGAAACTTAAAAGAGCTTCTGTTTGTATCTTGATTGATGTAAAATCTCCAATCTTTAATAATATTGCATCTTTTGCAGGAAAAATGCCTAGATACGATGACCGTTATGGTGGAACAAGGCTCTATGTTGGTCACTTGTCTTCGCGAACTCGTACCCGTGATTTAGAAGATATTTTCAGTCGATATGGGAGGTAATTAAACAGTTGTCTGATGCCTGTTTGCTTTAGCTCTTTTTTTTTTCTCAGTACCATAAGTTTACACTGAATTGATTTCCTTCTAAGGACTAAAATTTTGTTAATTTGGTCTAGAACTCCTTCAGAATTAGATTTGAACTGAAAGTATCAAGGGCATTCAGTTTGTTTAACACCTGCTTCTGCCTGGAAACAATTATCTCTTAGACTAGTGGGTATGACTTCCGTGCATCAATTTACATAGGATGTCTGTTTCATTTAAGGTGTTGGTCGACTTACAGTGGAACTATTGAAAAAGATATACCCAGTCCTTTCCTTTCAGCTAAGGAATTTGAATTTGTGAACGTAAAGCAACTGTTCCAGAACATTGGACCCTTCCGTGTATTGTCTTGTTTAACTTGGATATCTTATTGAAGGTTTACGGGCTTTTGCCTAACCCGGAGGTTTGTGGTGGGAGTTTCTTCTGGGTGGAATTGGTGTTCTTGCCATGTATAAGAGACTTTGGCGATTCTTTCTGTTATTTATTGCGTATTTTATCCATTGGGAACTCTCAAAGTGGTGTTTAGTCCATCTATGGGGGGCGAGGTGTGAATCCTTCCGTAGTTTTGTGATGATGGCCTTACTGTTTATGACAACCGTTTACGCAGAGTACGTGACGTGGATATGAAGCGAGATTATGCATTTATTGTATGTATTCCCCTCCTTATCTCTTTCATGTATCAAGCTTTTTATCAAATTACTTTTTTTTTTTGCCTAAAGGAACCTATTGGGGATAGTCCTTTTTGTGTTATTACACCTGACAATTGGTACAGGAATTCAGCGACCCTCGGGATGCTGATGATGCAAGGTATGGTTTAAATGGGCGAGATATTGATGGCAGTCGAATTGTTGTGGAAGTCTCTAGAGGGGTAAGTGTTGTTGGATGTGTTTACCCAATTACTACCTTTGTGGGGGTTGCAAACCATAATTTTGTTAAGCTGTTTCACTGTTGACATGTAATTTAGGTGCCACGTGGTCCGGGTGGTGCACGTGATTTTGGAGGCAGGGGACCTCTTCCAGGATCAGGGAGATGTTTCAATTGTGGAATTGATGGCCACTGGGCTCGTGATTGCAAATCTGGTGACTGGAAGAACAAGTGCTACCGTTGTGGAGAGCGTGGCCATGTTGAGAGAAACTGTCAGAATAGCCCGAAGAAGCTGAAGTAAGCTAATGTCTTATAATTTATATTTAAATCTCTTCAACATCACTTGTTCACTTAAAGTTGGATTTATGTTGATCTTGTTTCCATGATACAGGCGTGGTAGAAGCTACTCAAGGTCTCCATCTCCTCGTCGTGGCAAGAGTCGAAGCCGTAGTTTTAGCAGGAGCAGGAGCTACAGGTAATCTTTTGGTTTTGTGGTGTTTATTTCAACTGTAATCTTGTGGTGTTTATTTCAACTGTAATCTGAAGAGATAGTGGCCTATGGTGATACTTCAGTTTCTGACACTTCTTAATGCCCCCGTGTCAAGGGGCATTAATGAATTTGTGTCAAATCACACAATTCATTAGGAAAATTTGCTAAAGACTATACCTTCATCAAATTTGTGATAAGCTGTGTAAGAACAGAGACAGTCATCATAAAATTTTGTTGTTCAATAGATGTTCTTTGTGTTGATATTTCAATATCTATTCAGCCGATCTAGATCACCACCACCAGCAAGGAGAGAGCGTGCTGTGGAGCACTCTGACAGGTCTAGAAGCCCACGTCGCAGCAGGAGTCCTAAGCGTCAGAAGGCGTCACCACCTGTGTCAAGGGGCTCACCACCCGTGTCAAGGGGCAGGAAACACAGCCCAACACCTGAAGAGAGAAGCCCACGCGGTAGAAGCAGTCTGTCTCCCAGAAATGATGACAGACATGCCAATGGCTCAGACTATGGCAGAAGCAGAAGCCCTGCAGAGGAAATTGCTAAGGAGAGCCCTAGGGAAAGAGAAGACCGCAGCCCTGTTGAACGTAGCCCGAGTCCAGCCCCAAGGAAGGAAAGGAGTGCAAGGGACGAGGATGAGGATGACCGTGCCTCTCCAAGGGGCAGCGAGTAATCAGATAAAAGTCCATAATAGACCTTTCTTCATGAGTATTTGTTCTATCTTTTCGCAACTTCAGCTGCTTATGTTAAACTGTATTGGCACTTTTGGTATTTCGTCATGCGAATGGTAACATCTACTGGGGGTTGGATATTTATACATTATGATTTTATGATTGCAATCGTTTGGTTTAAATTTTTATCTGTAAAATTTTATAGTATTGATTTCAAACTATGTTTTCGTCAATTTCTGTATGTATAAGAATATTTTCACAATTTATAGATTTGTGTTATGGACGCACCCTAAATATTTTACGTATTATATATTCTAAATATTTTACTTTATTTTATGAAATTCACTTGAAAATTTTTAATTTTGAAGAATATTTTTAGACATTATTTATAAATCATATAGAAGGTAAATTGAAAAATAACCGATTATTTAAAAATTTCATTTATTTAAATATGAAAATTTTTAATTTTGAAGAATATTTTTAGACATTATTTATAAATCATATAGAAGGTAAATTGAAAAATAACCGATTATTTAAAAATTTCATTTATTTAAATATGAAATTTTTTAATTTTGAAGAATATTTTTAGACATTATTTATAAATCATATAGAAAAGCAAGAACAAAGTGTTGTTTGCTGAAGCGGGGAAAGAGTGCCTTTCTGAAGCCGCAACCGGCAGCCGGATTCTGAAACATCCATTATCTATATAACATTACAGTTAGACAAATGTTTCATACTCATCTTCCCTGTAGTACTATTAATAGTGGAGTAAAATGTGTGTGTTTGTCCATCAGGATGTTATTCAGCTGATATGCTACAGCTGATAACACAGATGTGATTTTGCTTAGTTAAGTACCCAACTGGTCAATCCATCTATATTGTAAACTGGGATTTTGTCTAGTCTCCAAATGTTGTACCCTTCAATGAAGACCACAATCTATTTTAGGGTCTGTTCCAAATGAGCCCAAAAGGGCAGAAGCAGAACCTAATTCAGAAGCAATCACTAAGTGAGTGCTAAGAATAGCATCTGTTTACTGTCAAAGCTGAATTTTTTGATGAGAAAAAGGATGCAGTCACTAAGTGCTTTTCTTATATATATACAATCACTAAGTGCTTTTTTTCACCCATTCTGTTTAATCCTTTATTACTTTCATTGCCTGAACCATACTCCCCAGAAGCAAGTCATCAAATCCATCTTCCTTATGCAAAAAGAATCTGAACACATTCTAATTTATCGAATACTGGACTTTCTTGGCTAGAGATTACGAAATTCAGACACATGATCACAAAATAACAAATGAAATTTCACACAGCCGGAACACACCAAAGGTAAACTGATATTTTATCCCAGGCATTTGGGTATAAAATCAAAATTTCCATTCCCAAATATCTTGTTTGAACATAGATGCCAAATCATTGAAGCTTCAAGTATACTACATTGAGAAAAAGATGGGCCCATATATCACACTTCGTGATCCATTCTCTCTCATATCACACAAAAAGATCAAATGTTAGTTGCTCCCAATCTTCATTCTGAATCAAATCAATTATGCATCCATTCATCTGAGAAGACTTATCCAGAATACAACAGGAGACATAATCATTATATGCCCCCAAATTTGGCTACAAGACAATGATTCTCATCCCCAAATCTCTTGTTTGAATCCAGATTTCACATTGAAATAACCAAAACAATAAGAATGAATGAACAAGGTGGAAACCAATCCACACATCTACCAGTCTGTCTAAGTGCTTTTTCATCCCATTTTTCCTTAATCCTGCATAAACAAGTCAACAAATCCATCCTTCTTAGATCGTTAACTTCTCAAGGGACATGATGAGGCAAGGCATTCGTCTGTTTCAAACATATTGTTTTCAATACCAAGCAAATGATTTGAAAGGGACGGCAAGACATCCATCTTTTTTAGAGACACAATTATCAAATATCATGTAAATGATCAAAATTTCAAGAGACACGAGGCAAGACATCCGGCTTTTTATAAAAAGATCATGTAAATGAAATATAACTTCTCAAGGGACATGATGAGGCAAGACATTCGTCTGTTTCAAACATATTGTTTTCAATATCAAGCAAATGATATCATGTAAATGATCAAAATCTCAAGAGACACGAGGCAAGACATCCGGCTTTTTTAAAAGATCAATTTCGATTAACGTACCAGGGGAAAGTTGAGGCAAGACATTGTTTTCAAATATCAAGTAAATGAGGGTCCATAAGGCAAGGCATCGACCTTTTTCAGGCAGCCATTTCTAACACATCGTTCAAATCTGTATTTCCAGACAGATTATTTCTGAATTTCAGCAGCTCATATGATCAAAAAGGTCACGAGGCAACACATCCGTCTTTTTTTGATAGATTGTTTTCAAATATTTGATTCATCAAGGGACACAAGGCAGCCATTTCTAACACACCGTTCAAATCTGTATTTCCAGACAGATTATTTCTGAATTTCAGCAGCTCATATGATCAAAAAGGTCACGAGGCAACACATCCGTCTTTTTTTGATAGATTGTTTTCAAATATAGGTAAATGATTAACATGAAGACATCCATCTTTTTTAGATGAATCGTTTTCAAACGTGTAAATGATTTAATTTCATAAGGGACACGAGGCTAGGCATCTGTCTTCTTTTCAAAAATAAGTAAATGTTTTGATTTCTCAAAGAACAAGTGGAACAATTCCTCCATTGGAGACTGAATTTCTTCAACAAATTATTTCTAAATTTGGGCAGCCCACATGATCACAGGGGACATGAGACAACACATCCATCTATTTTGACAGATCGTTTTCAAATATAAAGAAAATGATTAACTTCTCAAGGGACATGACGAGACAAGGCATCCGTTTGTTTTAGACATTGTTTTCAAATATCAGGCAAATCATTTGACTTCTCAAGGGACACGACGAGACAAGCATCCGTTTATTTTAGACAAATTAGCCCTTTGAGAATCAGAAAAGAATCTAACCTTCCAGTGAAAATAATTACCCTAAGACCAAGAATAGTAGGCACCCTGACATCACGCTCTATAAGAAATTCTTCAAGAAGGTTTATCATTTTCAAAGCTATTTCCATACATTTATCCCTCGCAAAAAACAAGTAAACATTCAGCTAGGGAACTTAACCTAATGATGTGTCTTAGAAGTTAGTTCAAGAAACTCCAGAATGTCAGCAAACAGGAATCATTGACTACTAAGTACCTGATCCATATTTTCTTCAGTCTCCTTGGCAGATTTCAATTCTAGAGACCTGCTATAAAATTCTCTTTCTAAAATCGGGTATCACTTTCTCGTTGTTGTATTTACTGCTCATAACGCTTTCAAATTTTAATCAAAATTTAATGCTTATATAAATTTGATAATGACTTAAAGGGAAATCAGTTAGCGAAGAGAAGACACATACCCGTTCCAACCGCTGCAAAAGAGCATTTTTAGCTGCAAAAGAGCATTTTTAAATAGGTGGACAACGTTTGAGCATTTTTAAAATTGGTTAAGGATCGCATGGACATGATTGACATGAACCATGCAAGGGAAGAAACACTGCCACAATGCACGTAAGAAACTAACAAGTGAGATGATTATGAAAAATGAGCCCTTTGAGAATCAGAAAAGAATCTAACCTTCCAGGAAAGATATGTTCCCTAAAACTAAGAATAGTAGGCACCATCATCCTCTATAAGAAATTCTTCAAGCAGGTTTCTCATTTTCAAAATTTCTTCCATATAATATCCTTCATAAGAAAACAAGTAACCATTCTGTCCGTGAACTTAAATAACCTAATGCTGTGCAAAATCCAACAGTATAGAAACCATTCCTACCTGGTTCATATCTATTATTTGCAAGCCTTTCACCACAGGTGAAAATTATTGCATGATTATGATTCTATGGCTTCCTCTCTCACCCCCAAAGATTGCAGGTCCTGGAAGTTTTATCTAATAGATCAATTGAAACAACAATAGGTGCGAGTGTCTTAGAAGTTAGTTCAAGAAACTCCAGGATGTCAACGAAAATAACACTATCAACATGTTTACAGATGAACCTAGCAAAAGCATAATGAAGTACCTGATATATATTTTGTCCAGGCTCCGTGGCAGATTTCGGCGATGCAGACTTCAGACCCTTCACTGGAACATAACTATAGACCTTATGGATCTTCTTAGACCAGTCCCTGCTAGGTTCTTCAACATGTTATATTGATCAATTTTCGCATAGTCAAGCAGAGATAAGAATTCAAGAACTTACTTCTTCTCATAGTCCGCTTGAACCATGATCTTTTACGCTTTCAAAAGATGCTTAACATTCCCATACATCACATGAAATGTAGCTATCACTTCCAATCCTATTCTTTAGATGGCCAAGGATTAAATATAAAACTCAAACAAGGTGAGACCTAGAAATTTAAACCATGCTAGCCAGCAAGAGAGGAGCCATTGTATGAGATCCAGATCACATTCTGCCCAGTACAGAACAAGAAGCAAATCATTTTCCCTAAAACCAAGGTGACCATTAATATTAATAAATGAATGTAGATGCAATTGCATTATTTTCTGCAGCTAAGATACCTATCACTGTTGAGATCTTCTTCCCAAATACTAGTGATGATTTGATTCCACAGCTAAGCGAACCAGGCAGCCTCCTTTTCTGTGTTCCATGGTACCTGATAGATGTCAAATAATAAACAGGGTGAGCATGCAGAACTACAAACTAAATGACACAACAACAAATGTAGATATATAATGTTCCTTTTGTAACCCACATAAATGATTTGATTCCACAGCAGAGCGAACCAGGCATCCTTCTATTCTTTGTTCCATGGACCCTGATAAATGTCAAATAATGAGCAGTGTGAGCATGCAGAACTTCAAACATAATAACACAACAACAGATGTAGATATTTAAAGTTCCTACTGTAACCCGGCCTCCTTTTCTTTGTTCCATGGTACTTGATAAATGTCAAATAATGAGCAGGGTGAGCATACAGAACTACAAACAAAATGACACAACAACAAATGTAGATATTTAAAGTTCCTTCGTTAACCCACAAATATGATTTGATTCCATAGCTGAGCGAACCGAGCAGCTTCCGTTTCTTTGTTCCATTGTACCTGATAAATGTGAAATAATGAGAAGGGTGAGCATGCACAACTACAAACAAATTATGAGAGAAAGACATGACAAATAAATAGAATTAATCAAACTAAACACCAGAGTGCATTTCTAACAAAGTTCACCTCAACAAATCTTCTAGATATCACCATAACTTGTATTATTTATCCAGTGCTAGACTAGTGGTTGTAAAAACGAATCGGCCATATCAACTTAAAGGCCCAACTAAAAGATGCTTTCCAGATATGCCACTTGCCAAACATTCATAAAATTCATCTACGACAATATTTGTTAGTAGAATAACCGGTTCATCAATGTTGTGAAGATCATTTCTAAATATTTCAATTGCTAACAACTTCTACCTGCATTTGCTATAGATTCATGAATAACTCTTCATCATTACCCTTCCCAGTATTTAAGCTTCGTCACGTTCTATCCTAATTTGACACTAATCCCATATTAACACTAAAATAACAACACAGCCAAAAGAAAAATATTCGGATCTCTGTCAACAATAGAGCAACTTGGCAAAAGCATGGCTGTACGTGTATTCAATTCATCATCTACTTGTGAAGTTTTCTATTAAATATCCATGGGATTTTTCCTCAGCTTCAACTGTTCTTGTGTGCTTTTGCTAAATGTTCTTGTGTTCGTTGGAGTCCTATCTCAATTAATAGAATCCACGACAGTTTTGTTAGATAGATAATATACTAGTATACTATTCAAAAGGTCCGGAAATATCCAAAATGATGAAGAGAAGAAAATGAACGACGAAACATTTCTTTCAAACTTAAGCCATGTCTTGTATTAATTTAAAACTATAAAAAAGCATTGCAAAAAAAAGTGGACTGCATTTGTGAAATTAAGATTGGTGCAGGTGACGGACAACATTTTTTAAGAACAGAAGGAAAAAGAAACAGCATGAAGCCCTTCCTTCTCAATCTAAATGAAAAATGCTACTACCCACTAGTGAGTACCAAAGCATTAAAGTTCAGAAGCTAGTCTTACCATCCAAAAAATTGCACGATCATCCAACTAGGAAAACAAAGCAGCAATAATGAGCTCTAGTAAAGGAATAATTTAGCGCATATGTCAAAGCAGCAAAAGGAACACTAAACATAGATCATACCATGTCCCTCCTCTCTGCTCCACCCCCCACAATAATACAAAAAAAAGAACTAAATAGAAAGTTTTAGAACCAAACTATCAGAACACACTTAACCAGATCATATCAACTCTGTATCTCCCGCAAGACTATGATTTACAACATGCGTTTACTTTCCAACAATAAAAGAACATTCATCTACCACCCAATAAATCCATTTGATTCCATCTGAAAAATTGGTAAATAGGAATGAAAATCAGGGTGAAACAATCAACACTGTAACCAACAGACCTTGGGTTGCTGGTCAGGCTTTGGAAACTGTCTGATGTGCTCATTTGCAAGCAACAGAATTAGATGCTCCCTTTCATCTGTTTTTTTCCTAAACTCTTTGGACCATGGAAAGCCCCTAATAACTGCTTGAATCTGCAATGTAAAGTTATAAAATTCAAGGGAAGTCAAATTAGTACTTTACAAGTTGACCAAATATACAACACAAACCTCTAGATATCTCATAACTGTCTGTTTGGCACTATCAAGAGGAAGAATATTGCAAGGGAGATATATTTCTGTTTTTTCTGCAACTTTATCACGAGTTTCAAGGGAGATATATTTCTGTTTTTTCTGCAACTTTATCACGAGTTGCCAAAATCTGTATGTTCATAAATGAAAGTTATGTGAACAGATAGAACTGTACATCAATGAACAACCTAACCAACATAAGCACTAAAAGGAGATGTTAGCATTCTGGGGTAAAAAAAGGTATCACCAGTTCTCACCTCGCGATCAACTTCTACTCTCCGTGTAACTACCTTCAAAACCTCAAAGAGAATATTGGCAGTCTGGTAGGTCTCAGTTAGCTGTGCACTGAATACAAAATTGCATCATGTCATAACTATCAGAGAAAAAGACAAAATCATTAAAACCATGAAGAAACCAGTAAACTATTTGCCTACATGCTGTAGGAATTAACTTACCAGTCAACTCTATTAGCCGGCATTTTTTAGAGCTTGGATGTGTTTATTATGATAAGGCTGATTTAAACTTGGCATTTTCACGCGCATCACTTATCAAGTATATTATTTGATTTCCCAAGGGACATGAGACGATAATTTCCAACACAGCATTTCAAATCTGAATTTCTTAGACAAACTGTTTCTAAATTTCAGAATTTCAGCAGCCCGTATGATCATAAGGGACATGAGGCAACACATCCGTCTTTTTTGATAGATTGTTATCAAATATCAAGTAAATGATCAACTTCCCAAGGGACATAATGAGGCAAGGCATCGTCTGTTTGCTTTCAAATATCAGGAGATTCATTATACTTTTCAAGGGACACGAGACAAGGCGTCATCTTTTTTAGATAGATCGTTCTCAAATATCAAGTATACTATTAAATCTTTCGAGGGACATGAGGCAAGGAATCCGTCTTTTTTAGATGGATCACTTCAAAATATTAGATAAATGATTAACTTCTCAAGGGACATGATGAGGCAAGGCATCCACATGATTTAGACATATAGTTCTTCTCAAGGGACATGAGGCAAGGATTCCATTTTTTTCAACAAATCATATTCAAATATCAAGTAAATTTCTCAAGGGACACGAGGCAAAGCAACAATATCAAATACACCATTCCAATCTCTGTTTCTTCAACAGATTGTTTCTAAATTTTGAAAGCCCATATTAACACAAGGGATTGTTTTCATATATACACTTCTCAAGGGACATAATGATGCAACACATCCATCTGTTCTGGACAAATTATTTTCAAAAGTCAGGCAAAACATATGACTTCTCAAGGACATGAGGCAAGACATGCAGCATGCCTTTACAAAGATATAGTTCTCTTTCCAGATCCTGAAGAGAAAATTCATTATACTTTTCAAGGGACACGAGACAAGGCGTCATCTTTTTTAGATAGATCGTTCTCAAATATCAAGTAAACTATTAAATCTCTCAAGGGACATGAGGCAAGGAATCCGTCTTTTTTAGATAGATCACTTCAAAATATTAGATAAATGATTAACTTCTCAAGGGACATGATGAGGCAAGGCATCCACATGTTTTAGACAGATATTTTTCGAATATGAGGCAAGTCATTTGACTTCTCAACGGACATGAGGCAAGACATCCATTTTCTTCAACAGATCATATTCAAATATCAAGTAAATTATGTAATTTCTCAAGGGACATGAGGCAAAGCATCCGTCTTTTTCAAATAGATTATTTCAAATATAAGTAAATGTTTTGATTTCTCAAAAGACATAAGGAACAATATCAAATACACCATTCCAATCTCTGTTTTTTCAACAGATTGTTTCTAAATTTTGAAAGCCCATATTAACACAAGGGATTGTTTTCATATATCATACACTTCTCAAGGGACATAATGATGCAACACATCCATCTGTTCTGGACAAATTATTTTCAAAAGTCAGGCAAAACATATGACTTCTCAAGGACATGAGGCAAGACATGCAGCATGCCTTTACAAAGATATAGTTCTCTTTCCAAATCCTGAAGAGAAAATTCATTATACTTTTCAAGGGATACGAGACAAGGCATCATCTTTTTTAGATAGATCGTTCTCAAATATCAAGTAAACTATTAAATCTCTCAAGGGACATGAGGCAAGGAATCCGTCTTTTTTAGATAGATCTTGACTTCTCAAGGGACATGAGGCAAGGCATCCATTTTTTTCAACAGATCATATTCAAATATCAAGTAAATTATGTAATTTCTCAAGGGACACGAGGCAAAGAATCCATCTTTTTTAGATAGATCTTGACTTCTCAAGGGACATGAGGCAAGGCATCCATTTTTTTCAACAGATCATATTCAAATATCAAGTAAATTATGTAATTTCTCAAGGGACACGAGGCAAAGCATCGTCTTTTTCAAATAGATTAATTCAAATATAAGTAAATGCTTTGATTTCTCAAAAGACATAAGGAACAAGATCAAATACACCATTTCAATCTCTATTTCTTCAACAAATTGTTTCTAAATTTTGAAAGCCCATATTATCACAAGGGACAGGCAACGCATCCACCTTTTTTTCAAAGATTGTTTTCAAATATCATACACTTCTCAAGGGACATACAGATGCAACGCATCATTCTGTTTTGGACAAATTATTTTCAAAAATCAGGCAAAACATATGACTTCTCAAGGGCACGCAACATGCCTTTACAAAGGTATTGTTCTCTTTCCAAATCCTGAATAGAAAATTCGTCTTTTTTAGATAGATCGTTTTCAAATGTTTTTCTCAAAAGACATAAGGAACAAGATCAAATACACCATTTCAATCTCTGTTCTTCAACAAATTGAAGGGACAGGCAACGCATCCACCTTTTTTTCATAGATGTTTTCAAATATCATACACTTCTCAGGGGACATACTGATGCAACGCATCATTCTGTTTTGGACAAATTATTTTCAAAACTCAGGCAAAACATATGACTTCTCAAGGACATGCAACATGCCTTTACAAAGTTATTGTTCTCTTTCCAAATCCTGAATAGAAAATTCATTATACTTCTCAAGGGACACGAGACAAGGCTACAAAGTTATTGTTCTCTTTCCAAATCCTGAATAGAAAATTCATTATACTTCTCAAGGGACACGAGACAAGGCGCCATCTTTTTTAGATAGATCGCTTTCAAATGTTAAGTAAATTATTACATTTCTCAATGGACATGAGGCAAATAATCCATACCATTTCAATCTCTATTTCTTCAACAAATTGTTTCTAAATTTTGAAAGCCCATATTATCACAAGGGACAGGCAACGCATCCACCTTTTTTTCATAGATTGTTTTCAAGTATCATACACTTCTCAAGGAACATACTGATGCAACGCATCATTCTGTTTTGGACAAATTATTTTCAAAAATCAGGCAAAACATACGACTTCTCAAGGGCATGCAACATGCCTTTACAAAGGTATTGTTCTCTTTCCAAATCCTGAATAGAAAATTCATTATACTTCTCAAGGGACACGAGAATAGAAAATTCATTATACTTCTCAAGGGACACGAGACAAGGCGTCATCTTTTTTAGATAGATCGCTTTCAAATGTTAAGTAAATTATTACATTTCTCAATGGAGATGAGGCAAATAATCCATCTTTTCTAGATAGATCACTTACAAATATAAGATAAATGATTAATTTCTCAAGGGACATGATGAGGCAAGGCATCCATATGTTTCAGACAGTTATTTTCGAAATATAAGTAAATGCTTTGATTTCTCAAAAGGCATAAGGAACAAGATCAAATACACCATTTCAATCTCTGTTTCTTCAACAAATTGTTTCTAAATTTTGAAAGCCCGTATTATCACAAGGGACAGGCAACGCATCCACCTTTTTTTCATAGATTGTTTTCAAATATCATACACTTCTCAAGGGACATACTGATGCAACGCATCATTCTGTTTTGGACAAATTATTTTAAAAAATCAGGCAAAACATATGACTTCTCAAGGGCATGCAACATGCCTTTACAAAGGTATTGTTCTCTTTCCAAATCCTGAATAGAAAATTCATTATACTTCTCAAGGGACACGAGACAAGGCGTCATCTTATTTAGATAGATCACTTTCAAATGCTAAGTAAATTATTACATTTCTCAATGGACTTGAGGCAAAGAATCCATCTTTTCTAGATAGATCACTTACAAATATTAGATAAATGATTAATTTCTTAAGGGACATGATGAGGCAAGACATCCATATGTTTCAGACAGATTATTTTCGAATACGAGGCAACTCATTTGACTGCTCAAGGGACATATGAGGCAAGGCATCCAATTTTTCAACAGATCATTTTCAAACATAAAGTAAGTTATATAATTTCTCAAGGGTCGCGAGGCAAGAACTCAGTCTTTTTCAAATAGATTATTTCAAATATAAGTATACGTTCGGAGTAAGTTCAAACACACCATTCAAATCTCTGTTTCTTAAACAAAGTGTGGTGAAATCCACTAATTCCATGTAATTATGAGCTTTCGTGTTCAATCTCTCGAAGGCGGACATTTTTCAATCGACGAAAAAACAATAATGAAGAAAGAAAGAGAGAATTACATCGACAAGCAACCCTAGGTTGTGCTTCTCAACTTCATTAGCGACGCAAAGGATGGGAGCAATCTTGACGAGAGAACAGGGGCAGAATCTCTCGAAGTCGGCTTCGCCAAATCTACGACGGTTTGCATCCGCATCAACCGTCTCAGAGGCGCCGGGAAAGAACTGTGTTTCTTGAAGGCGGCTTCCCCAAATCTCATTCTTTATTTATACTATTCTAAGCGTGCTTAAACTGGACGCTACCTACGTATTATTATTATTAAATTAAAAAGAAAAACAAGAAAACGCGTCGTTTCGCTTATTTTTTTGTAGCGAGCTTTAACTAAACGCTACCTACGTAATATTATTATTATTAAATTAAAAAAGAAAAATGAGATAAACGCGTCGTTCCGCCTTTTTTTTGAAGCGTGCTTTAACTAAACGCTACCTACGTATTGTTATTATTATATTAAAAAAGAAAAACAAGAAAAAAACGCATCGTTTCGCCTGATCCAAAGATTCAAGTACTTTTAAATTTTCAGAAATCTAATTAATTAATGAATTTTCAAAAATGAATATCTTCTTATGTTTGAAATAGCATGATAAAAATAATGTTTGAATTTATATTGAATTTTGTTTTGAAATCTTTAATTTGGACTAATAAAATTACTAAATTGTTTTATTTTCACGTGATTTTTCGATCTATTATTTGTATCTATATTTAATTATATATTAAAATAGTTTGTGAGTACTGTTAAATGATTATTTAGTTTAATTGATTAGTTAATATTTGAACAATTTCTCATTTACATCTGATATCCTAACAATTTTTATTTCATTTCAGCATACATTAATTATTAATTTTATTTGAAAGTTCATGTGATAACACAAAATTCTATTAACAATTTCTATTATTTTTTAATTTTAAATTCATATTTTTATCCACTTAATTTTTTTACTTATCAATTATCACAAAATTAATCAGTTATTTATTTATTTCTTTTCAAAAATTATATCTTAAAATATCAATAAAAATGTTAATCCTTTAATTGCAATCGATACGTCAACCCATTAGATTGATACTATAACATATTAAGATGAATTTTTCATTTCTCATATTTATAATGATACTT